>CAUYQU010014818.1:0-123168 GCA_963574635.1 Cheracebus regulus
AGACCAGTCTGGCCAACATGGTGAAACCCCATCTCTACTAAAAAAGACAAAAATCAAAATTAAAAAGTTAGCCGTTGTGGTGGTCTGCACTTATAGTTCAAACTACTCAGGAGGCTGAGGCAGGAGAATTGCTGGAACCTGGGAGGTGGAGGTTGCAGTGAGCTGAGATCACATCACTGTCCTCCAGCCTGGGCGACAGAGCAAGACTCTGTCTCAAAACAAAAACAAAAACAAAAAAACAAAGTAGCTAGCAGAGAGGACTTGAAATGTACCCAACATATAGTAATACCAAATATTTAAGGTGAGGGACACTCCAAACATGCTGACTTCATCACTACACATTCTATGAATGTAATAAATACCCAAATGTACTCCATAAATATGTAAAATATTTTATATCAACCAGAAAATACTTTGCCTAGTGTTTCCATCCAAATGGGAATAAATCCAGGGCTCGATGTACACATTTCACAGCTTTTTATTGAGAATCGGGAGGGGTAGGCTGTGGTGGCAGATGCACTCACTGTCCAAGTTTGCCCAGGCTCTCTGCTGCATGGGTGATGGCATTTGTGACTGTGTTGGTCACTGTCTCAGTGACTTCCTTCATCTTTTTGTCCCCTGACTCTTGGGCCTTCTTTATGGCGTCAGCAATGGCTGTTGTAAAGAAAGAGGAAGAATTTCAGAGTGATCCACCCACTGAACCTGTGTCTTGAGTGACCTGTGGGATATGGCTGTCTTAATGGATTAGTGCTGGGAGTGCCCCTGTGGGACCAAGGGTAGCAGGACTCCTGGCAGAATGAATTTGAATTTGGTTTTAATTTCCCCAACAACTTGTATTTCTCCAACCGTGAGTGAGACCGAGCATCTACTCATGGGTACATTGCCTGCTTAGCCTTCATTTTTCTGGAAAATGCCTGCTTATGTCTTTTGGCCATTTTTATATTGGGTTGCTATATTGGATTACCATTTTTATTACAAATATTTTTCATCAGTTTGTGATTTTTCTTTTGGCTTGGTTTACAGGTTTATTTATTTATTGCTATAGAAAATTTTGAGGTTTTGGATTGTCATATTAACCTAATATTTCCTTTATGCCTGCTGGGTTTTTTGTCACAGCTCTAAAGATTCTCCCCTCTCCAAAATTAGGCCAGAGTCTCTGATGTTATTATTGTGTCTAAATGTTTATGATGTCTTTCCACTCCAAACTCGTATGTTGAAATCCTCAGCCCCAGTGTAATGGTATTAAGGGGTGGAGCCTTTGGGAGGTTGAGATTAGCACCCTTATAAAAGAGACCACAGGGAACTCCTTCTACCATATGAGGACACAGCTAGACCCAACCACGAACCAGGAAGACGCCCTCACCAGATGCCAAATCTGCCCGCCCCTTGATCTTGGACTTCCCATCCTCCAGGAGTGTGAGAAATAAATTTCTATTGTTTATAAGCCACTCATTTTATGTGGGTTTCGTTTTTTTTTTTGTTTTTTTTTTTGAGATGGAGTTTTGCTCTTGTCGCCCAGGCTGGAGTTCAATGGCGCAATATTGGATCACTGTAACCTCCACCTCCCACGTTCAAGGGATTCTCCCACCTCAGCCTCCTGAGTAGCTGGGATTACAGGCATGTGCCAGCATGCCCGGCTAATTTTTGTATTTTTAGTAGAGACGGGGTTTCACCATATTGGTCAGGCTGGTCTCCTACTCCTGACCTCAGGTGACCCACCCGCCTTGGCTTCCCAAAGGGTTGGGATTACAGGCGTGAGCCACCACGCCTGACCTATGGTATTTTATAATAGCAGCCAGAGCTAAGACGGTTATCTTCTAGTAAGTTAATAAATTTGTATATGTAAATTTAAGTCCCTCATCTACCTGGAATCTATTTTGTTGAAAAGGAATGAGATATACATATGCTTTTTACATAGTTCTACTCATAGCTCACACACATCAATTTAACATTTAACGTATAAATTTACATGTTAAATGTTTTGTCCCAGTGCGCTGCCACATAGTCTTTTGTGACTGTCTCTTTATCATTCCACAGAGAGAACCATCTAGGCGGTGCCCTAACGCAGTATACTCTGTGGCCTTTGATGAGCATGGGTAACTGCCCCAGCCGAGAGGCTCTGAAACATTAGGGGCAGAGTTTGACCTGGTTAGTCAAAGAACAGGTTGGCTCCAGCGTCCCTTCCTCCCTCCCTCCTTCCCTGCCCGATTCAGCCAGCTGTACCTTTCTCTCCAGTCTCCTTGGCATGTTCCACCACCTCCTTCACCACTTCCTCCACGGCATGAACTGAAAAGAGGAAACAATTCCGGGGTGAGGGCTCAGAGCAGGCTCACTGCACCCTAGTCCAGGGTGAAGGTTCAGTGCTGGCCCGCTTCTCCTCACAATGGACCTATATATCCCTGGACATCCAAGATGGGACTCTGGGATGCCACCCCTAGCCAGGACAGGCTGGCTCAGGAGAAGGACCGTCCCCCTACAAGCTGGCTTTATTTTGGAGATGCCAGGGGCCTGACTGCTGGGAGATAAGCTCAGTGAGCCCCATGAGGACACAGGGACCCCCAAGCCCCTTCGCCCTGCCTGGTCTGGAATGCCAATGAGCAGGCCGTCTTGCCAGCTGAGATGTGGAGCCCAGGCTGGGCCTGTGTGCCAGGTCACACCCCTCTCAGGATGTGCTGGTGCCTGTCTCGGGTTGATTTCCAAAGCCTCAGCCAGCAAAACCAAGTCCCCCAAAGCAATTCCTCCAACAAGAGGGAATTCTCTACCTGCTTCAGAGTTGTTTAAAGTGTGGTGGTAGCGTGCTACAATTGGAAATTTCAGAGTCAGAAGAAATGGTTCTTACTCTAACTCTACCTTCCACCTCTTGGTTCCCTCATCTTTAGAATGAGAATCATACAAAATTCAGAGGCTAGTGAAAGGTTAAAGCAGGTGATCCCCACCAGCTGCAGAGACAACAACAAAATAAACCTCTGCTGCCATTTAGAAAAAGGACAGCAAACTCAGGCAAGGCTGTTTTTCACAGGGGTGGCCCACGAGTGGGGCCTGTCTGAGCCTCCCCACACACAGCTGCTGACCTCTGCATACAAAATATGCTTCGGGACCAGACGAGGTGGCTCACGCCTGTAATCCCAGCACTTTGGGAGGCCAAGAGGGGTGGATCACTTGAGGTCAGGAGTTCGAGACCAGCCTGGCCAACATGGCAAAACCTGGTCTCTACTAAAAATACAAAAATTAGCCAGGCATGGTGGTGGGTGCCTGTAATCCCAGCTACTCAGGAGGCTGAGGCACAAGAATCACTTGAACCCAGGAGGTAGAGGTTACACTAAGCTGAGATCACATCACTGTACTCCAGCCTGGGTGACAGCGAGACTCTGCCTCAAATTCTCAAATAAAAATAAACATTGCTTCAGAGGACTTGGATGAAATTGAAAATGTCCTTTTTGGGCTGGGCGCGGTGGCTCACGCCTGTAATCCCTGCACTTTGGGAGGCCGAGGCAGGCAGATCACGAGGTCAGGAGTTTGAAACCAACCTAACCAACATGGTGAAACCCCATCTCTACTAAAAATACAAAAATTAGCTGGGTGTGGTGGCGCGTGCCTGTAATTCCAGCTACTCGGGAGGCTGAGGCCAGAGAATCGCTTGAAACCGGGAAGCAGAAGTTGCAATGAGCCGAGATCTGGTCACTGCTCTCCAGCCTGGGAGACAGAGTAAGACTCTGTCTCCAGAACAAAAAAGAAAGAAAATGTTCTTTTTGACTCTGAACAGAATCAGACTTGGTGACTTCTTTAAGAAATCTCTGAAGCTTTAAAGTTAGGGTAAAAATAAAAATCCATCTTCCTTTTCCTGCATAGGTTATTCAGAACAGGCTATTTTGACAAGAAAGGCTCCCCAGGTTTCCAGTGTTCACCCAGCATTGGGGCTCAGGCCCCGCCCTCAGGAGACCTCCCCAGCTCTGCAGCCCTCAACTCCGTGCTGTTCCACTGTGGCTGGAGGCCAGGGTTCCTGAGGGGCCAAGGCCTACCCCCAGGTCCTCGCCTGCCTAATAAAATCCGCCTCCAACAGACCCAGTCTGCCCCAGATCCCCCCAGCCCAGGTGGAAAGGAGACCCCGGTCCTCACCGGCTCCCTCGGTGGCCTTCTCCGTGCGGTGCGCCAGGCCCTCAGCAGCCAGCTTCCCCAGGCCTCCCAGCATCGTGTGGCAGCAGACGGTAGCCAACTAGATGCTGAGGACTGGCCCAACCTGCTTTTATAGCTGCCCCTGGTATCTTCTGGGCTTTGGGGCACCAAGCCCTGGCCCCAGCCCAGTAGGAGGATAGAGAGGTGAGTCAGCGAAGGCAGCAGCAGGAAGAGGCTGGGCGGAGCCACCCCAGCACTAAGGTGGTAACATCTCCTGACAGCATGAGACCTCTGTACCCCTGTCCTAGGGACCCCATAAAGGACAGGGACAGGGAGCAGGACTGAGGCTAGACAGGAGAATCTGGAAATGCCCCTTCTTGAGGCAGGGGCCTGAGTGCCAGCACCCTGAAGCCCAAGCTCCCCAAGCCTGGGCACTGATACACACCTAGGACTCCAAGCCTGCTGCTCAAGGTCCCCAGTGTGGCCCAGTCAGGGATTTGGGGGTTCTATAGGCCTGGGGACCTAGGAACACAAGTGGAGCGAGGGCCACTGCCCTCCCCATTCCTGGAGACCCTGGCTCTGCAGAGCAGTTTGCAGCCTTCATGGGACAAGTGTGGCATTTAGGGTGGTGCCTTGCCCGAGGCAGAGGAGGGCACAGCACTGAGCAGCAGCACAGTCACCTGGCACCGCTCAGCTGATGCTCACTCACCCAAGAGGCTCTGTGAGGTCAGCGGTGCCCTCCTGTTCCCTGGCAGAGTAGACAGGCCTCCACCACCACTCAGGGAGATGCTTCTGGCCCTAGCTAGAATCCCCTAGAAAGCAGCCTGCCTGGCTCACGGTGCATCGTGTGAGGAGTGGCCAGGCTGCTCCCTAGTTACTCATGATGGACAGAGATGCCTCAAGCCACCTGCCACATGCTGCTTCCCTTAGTCACCAGCCCAGACTGAGCCTCGGTTTCCGCATCTATAAAATGGGGACTGCGTGCCTTTCTGACTGTGTCACTAATCGTCCCTGGGACAAAGCATGCAAGCTCCTGTTAAACACCTGTTCCCTCCCCTCGTCTCTGAGGTGCTGGGAGGTGACCCTTGGCCGTGAGCTCTGACCAACCAGTGGGTAAACCAAGGAGTGACTGGGACATGAGGCTGCCTTGGAGCCAGAGGGCTGGGGAATGTGACTTCCACTGGCCAGGAGCCAAGGACAGGTCTTCCCATGCTCCTGCTTCTGGGGTGCAGGCCCAGGGCAGGGGTCTGAGAGAGCCTCTGAGGCTCTCTGAGACCCCCTCGTCTCTCAGAGCTGCCCTCCTGGGAATGTCGGGGCCTGATCGGTTTACCGGACTGTGGGCCTCCCAGCCTGGGACCCAGGAGCTGAGACCTGTCTGGTGTTGGGGGGCACCAGGGCTATGGCCAGTCCCCCTAGGGCGGGCAGTGGGTACCGTGGGCAGTAGGAACTCTGGGTCTCAAGGCCATGGTCCCACACATGCCATTGCTAGTTCCCTTGGGCAGGGGCGAATCAGGCTTAAACAGTTTAGAGGGGCCCTCTTTACGAAAAAGAATACAATAACATGACTCTATCACATTTTTCATTTATATGCGTATGAACCTGTGGACCCAGAAGGGGCTGTGAAAGTGGGGGGGCCTGGAGCTCAGGGGGGTCCAGATGACCTTGTCCTTCTCTTGTAACAGCCAGAGTCCAGGATGTTCCGCCCAGGGCACTGGGCTGGCACTACAAAGGTTTAGAGGGGACACCTAGGACACTGCTGGTGGGAATTTGGCTAGGAAACCCCAGAGACGCTCCCTGGACCCATCAAACCCCCTTCTCTGTTTCTTCTGAGGCTGTGTGTTCCCTACCCCCACGGGGGTTCTTTCTATGCCTGTTCCCCTGACAGGTGTCATCCGCCACTCTAGAATGGCTTCCAGACCCCACAGACCCCTCACCATAAGCCCCTCCCTAGGGTACTCTGCACCAGTCCTCTCTCTCAGGAGCTCACCAGCCCCAGCCAGCCCATTGTCAGAGCTCAGCCACACAGCAGGACCCTGACCCACTGACCAGCCCAGAGCCAGACCCACCACAGTGTCGGGGGCAGCTGCCCTTCCCCCGCCACACGGTCGCCTGCTCGTGAGACCCTGCCCTGCTTTAACGCACTGCCTTGGTGTGAGCATTATGATTCCAATGACAACACACCATGGCCCTAGACCTCCTGGGCAAGGCTGGGTCCAGACACAGATCCCAAATGCCTGCTGGGGAGAAGGCAAGAGGCCTGGGGAGGCCCAGGACCAGACTTGAGCCTCAGGCCCTGATGCCCTCCCACTTGGCCTTCCAACTGCTGCTGTGACCAGATCCCCGTCCACTCAGCCGAGCTCACGGGCCCCAGCAGGCCCTCTGTGCCCCACCTCTGGGGCAGACCCCTAAGAGCGGGATCCCTTTCTAGCCAGAGAACCTGAGATAGCCCAAGATTCTCCTAACCATGGTGCCTCCTGCTGGGAACAACTTCACCTGCCTGGATGAGGTCGAGGGCAAATCAGGTGAGGCCTGTCCTCCACCACGTCATCTTGGAAGAGGTCCAGCTCACAATGGTCCCAAGGGAGTGGCCCTTGGACACAGGGACCCAAGTCAGCATAACCTGAGTCAGAAGGTCAAGTCCAGCCTCCCCTCAGGCAGGGAGAATATGGCTTCGATGGGAGCAGATGAATCTCCAGATGGAATTTGCCCAACAAACCAGTTTTGCAAGGGACTAGCTGGCTGAATCATCAAGTCAAGGAGAGCCAGTGTTTCAAATAGCAATTTGCCAACTTAGCAATTATCGATTCTAAAAAACAAATTGTCTATTTGGGGTACTTACATACTTAGGCTGTCTCAGGTCTGAAGCATGAAGATGCCTTGTGTGATTTGAAGGACGGAAGTCACGAGTGCCAAGAGTTTTGTGCCAGTTCATCCTGCCAATGTCTACTCACAGTTTGTGCCATGTCCACTGCCCGCCCACCCTAACCAGACTCCTGGAGACCCGGCTGGCCAGTCACAGGAGGAAGAGGGCCCAGCAGCACACCAGCACTCACCCACCTGTGGGGATCAGTCAGTCCCGGTGGAAGCTAGAGGACATACTCAAATGGGTACTTGAGGAAAGGGGCTGTTCACAGAGGTGTGGACAGAGTTAAGGGAACCAGTGAGAGATGAGGAGGGCCCTGGACCAGCAAGATAACAGCAAGGGCTGTTATCTCCCTGGGTCTAGAGGGACAGGAAAGGTGTTCACGGACCCCAACGAGAGCTGTGGCTAGAGGAGGATCATCAGGAGCTGCAGCCATCTGCAGAAAGATGTGGCCACTGCCAAAGCAGCCCAGCAAGGAAGAATCTGAGCCAATAATCACCTCTCCTCTCTCCCTCTCCAACCTCGGATGACGTCCCCCACTGTCTGAATTCCACCAGGGCCAGAGAGTGACGCAGTCCAAGAGGGAGCAGGCAGGGAAGAGCCAGTGGGTATGGAGGGGAAACAGAAATGGAGAATTGCAGCTCACTCTGCCGGATTTCTGGGTCTGATAGGAACACGGCAGCAGCTTAATTCTTTTCTTTCTCTTTCTTTTCTTTTTCTTTTCTTTTTTTTTTTTGAGATGGAATTTCACTCTTGTTGCCCAGGCTGGAGTGCAGTAGCGTGATCTCGGCTCACTGCAACCGCTGCCTCCCAAGTTCAAAGGATCCTCCGGCCTCAGCCTCCCAAGTAGCTGGGATTACAGGCACCCACCACCACGCCTGGCTCATTTTTGTATTTTTGGTAGAGATGGGGGTTCACCATGTTGGACAAGCTGGTCTTGAATTCCTGACCTCATGTGATCCACCCACGTCAGCCTCCCAAAGTGTTGGGATTACAGGTGTGAGCCATTGCTTCAGGCCTGCAGCAGCTTAGTCCTACAGTGTCCCGTTTCTCCTGGAAACTACATAGAGAGACAACAAGACCAAGAAGAAGGTGGAGGAGGAGAAGGAGGAAGAAAAAGCCCATCGTCAACACGCACACCAAACTCAACTTCAGAGAAATTAGGAAGCTGGGAAGCCACGTAAACCTGAAAGCAGATGACACCAGCAGAACCAACGCAGGAAGCCAGGGAGGTGCAGGAGAATAGGGAATTGGGGGGAACCCGGGGGATCTTCATTGTCGCCAGCAACACACACCCCTGGGAAGAGAGGACGGCAGATCTGGGGAAGTGAAGAAAGAAGAAGGTGGTGCCTGGGGAAGACCAGGGCTGCGAGATCTGAGAGCCCACTCCCCAGCAGAGGCGGGAGCCCTTGGGAAGGCAGGGCTGAGTCCCTGGAGGCTGAATCCGGGAAAGGAGCCTGGCATTAGAGCCTTCCTGAAGCCGAGTGGGTTCTGAGAGGCAAAGGGGCAGTGGTACAGGGGTGAGGCTGATGCTTCTGTGTAGGAAGGGCAGGCTCCTGAGAAAGGGAGCCCCGAACGCCCTCCATTAGATTCCCATGGAGCCCCACTCCCTCCACAGAGAGCTCGAGCTGATGTCTGGGAAATTCCATTCACACTGGAACCTCCTGCCATGAATGTGAGGGTCTCGTGACTGGTGGGGCGGGTTTCTCTCTTCCAACTCAATTGTATAACTCCACTTATTCCTCCCCTAGCCTCCCTGAATGCTCACCTCTAACCACAGTATGGTGATCAGAACCAGGAAAATCACGTTCCCCTATCTAACTAAATTAAAATTTAAATTATTTCACAAAATAACCAATTTTGTTAATTTTTTTATTTTGAGACCAAGTTTCGCTCTTGTTGCCCAGGCTGGAGTGCAATAGCACAATCTGGGCACACTGCAACCTCCGCCTCCCAGGTTCAAGTGATTCTCCTGCCTTAGCCGAGTAGCTGGGATTACAGGTGCATGCCACCACCCCTGGCTAATTTTTGTATTTTTAGTAAAAATGATGTTTCATTATATTGGTCAGACTGGTCTCGAACTTCTGACCTCAGGTGATCCACCTGCCTCAGCCTCCCAAAGTGCTGGGATTACAGGTGAGAGCCACCGTGCCTGGCCAATTTTATTAATTTGATTAAATACATTTAGATCATTTAAATAATATGTTTAACTATATTTAACTAATTTAAAATGAACATATTAGCTAAACTAAAGACTTTATTGGAGTTTCACTACTTTTTCCACTAATGTCCTTTTTCTGTTCTTTCTTAGTCTCTCCCAGTTTTGTTGGACTGCAATAACTATTCTTCAGTCTTTCTTTACCTTTCATGACCTTGGCACTTGGAACCAGTAATGACCCGTATTTGTCAAATGTTCCTCGAGTTGGGTTTGACTGATGTATTCCCATGATTGGACTGAGGTTATGCACTTTGGGCAACTACAGCACAAAAATGATGTGAACTCCTTCCCAGTGCATTCCATCAGAGTTATGGCATTGATAGTTCTTATTACGGATGACGCTGAACTTTCATTTGGTTAAGGTTTCTGTTGGGTTTCTCTATTGTAAAGTTACTATCTTTCCCCCTTGTAGGGGGAAAACATCTCAGGAGAAATACTTGGAGACTATGCAAATTTTGTATCTTCTCAAACTTTAAAAACATTTTTCGGGCTGGGCACAGTGGCTCACGCCTGTAATCCCAGCACTTTGAGAGGCCAAGGCGGGTGGATCATGAAGTCAAGAGATCAAGACCATCTTGGCCAACATGGTGAAACCTCATCTCTACTAAAATACAAAAGTTAGCTGGGCATGGTGGCACACGCCTGTAGTCCCAGCTACTCGGGAGGCTGAGGCAGTAGATTTGCTTGAACCCGGTAGGTGGAGGTTGCAGTGAGCCAAGATTGTGCCACTACACTCTAGCCTGGCACCTGGTGACAGAGCAAGACTCTGTCTTAAAAAAAAAAAAAATTTTTTTTTCTATTTTGGCAGCCGCGTATGGTGGCTGATGCCTATAATCCTACCACTTTGGGAGGCTGAGGAGGGTGGATCACCTGAGATCAGGAGTTTGAGCCCAGCCTGGCCAACCTGGTAAATCCCCGTCTCTACTAGAAATACAAAACTAGCGGGCATGGTGGCACATGCCTGTAAGTCCAAGCTACTTGGGAGACTGAGGCAGGAGAATCACTTGAACTTGGAAGGTAGAGATTGCAGTGAGCTAAGATGGTGCTATTGCACTCCAGCCAGGGCAACAGAGCAACATTTCATCTCAAAATAAAAAAATTCTTTTTTGAATTGTGGTAAAATATACATAACATAAAATTTACCACCTTAACCACTTTAAGTGTACAGTTGGAACAGGAGGCAAGGAGAGCCTTTGGGTTGGGTAATGTGGAGTACATTCGCATTGCTGTGCAACCATTCTCCAGAACTTTTTCATCTGACAAAACTGAAACTCTATATCCACTAAACAACTTCCCATTTTCTCCTTTCTCCAAGTCCCTGGCAACCCCCATTCCACTTTCTGTTTCTATTAGTTTGCTTACGCAGTCTAGATACTTCACATAAGTGAAAGAACACAGCATTCATCTTCTTGTAACTGGTCTATTTCACTTAGCATTGTATCCTCAGTGTTCACCCATGTTGTAGCATGTGTTAGAATTTCTTCCCTTTTTAAGGCTGAAGAATATTTTATTGTATGTATATACCACATTTCATCCATTCATCTGCTTATGGACAATTAGGTTGCTTCCATCTTTTGACAAGTGTGACTAACATTGCTATGAATATCAGTGTACGGATATTTCTATGAGACCTTGCTTTCAATTATTTTGGCTATATACCCAGAGTGATATTGCTGGATCATTTGGTAATTCTATTTTTAATTTTTTGAGAAACTGCCATTCTGTGGTGAGCAGGTCTATATACATCTACCCACAAAGGCCAAGGAATCTGAGATACCAAAGAAAGAGGCTGACAAATACAGTTTCTCAGAAAGAAACATGTAATAGATGTTTACAAACAGAAACCAAGCCAGGGATGGCACCAAGACAAGTTGGTGGATCCCTGCACCATTAGCCCCAGAACCCAGGCTTATATAGCATAGGGAAAGGGTAATGCATGCTTCAAGAGGGTTGTGTACAGCCAGGCACAGTTACTCACGCCTGTAATCCCAGCACTTTCAGAGGCCAAGGTGGGCATCACCTAAGGTGAGGAGTTTGAGATCAACCTGGCCAACATGGTAAAACCCTGTCTCTACTAAAAATAAAAAAATCAGCTGGGCATGGTGGCAGGCACCTGTAATCCCAGCTACTTAGGAGGCTGAGGCAGGAGAATTGCTTGCACCCAGGAGGAGGAGGTTACAGTGAGCTCAGATCACGCCACAGCACTGCAGCTTGGGCAACGAGAGTGAAACTCCACCTTAAAAAAAAAAATTAAAAACTGTGCATCAAGGGCAGAATCAACCGAATGAAAAGGTAACATATGGAATGGGAGAAAATACTTGCAAATCATCTGTCTGATAAGAAGCTAATATGCAGAATATATAAAGAACTCCTACAGCATGACAATTAAAAAATTCAATTTAACGAGTAAAGGACTTTCTGCTTCTTCAAAGATGATATGCAAATGGATGGTAAACATTTGAAAAGATGCTCAATATCCCTAATCATAAAGAAATGCAATGGCTGCTATTTTTAAAAAACAGGAGGAAATAGGCATTTGTGAGAATGTAGTGACACTGGAGGCTATAATCTTAGCATTTCAAGAGGCCAGGGTGAGAGGATGGCTTGAGTCCAGGAGTCTGAGCCTAGCCTGGGCAAGACAGTGCGGTGTGGCCGGGTACTGTTGCTCATGACTGTAATCCCAACACTTTGGGAGGCTGGGGCAGGAGGACTGCTTGAATCCAGGAGTTTAAGATCAGCCTGGACAACATGGTGACATTCTGCCTCTACAAAAAAATACAAAAACTAGCTAGGCGTGGTGGTGTGGGCCTGTAGTCCCAGCTATTGTGGGGAGCTGAGGTGGAAGGGTCACTGGAGTCCGGGAGGGTGAGGCTGCAGTGAGGCGTGATGGCATCACTGCACTCCAGCCTGTCTGAGAAGCAAGACCCTGTCTAAAAAAAAGGCAATTACTCTATTAAAATATATTGTCTCTAAATAGAGAGAGAGAGAGAGAGAGAGAGAGAGAGAGAGAGATCTCCCAAGTAGCTAGGATTACAGGCATGCGCCACCACACCTGGCTAATTTTTTATTTTTAGTAGAGACAAGGTTTTACCATGTTGGCCAGGCTGGTCTCGAACTCCTGACCTCAAGTGATCCACCCACCTTGGCCTCCCAAAGTGCTAGGATTACAGGCATAAGCTACCACACCTGGCAAAAGTTTTAAATTTTGATGCAGTTCAATTTATGTACTTTCACTTTTACTGTGGGTGCTTTTGGTGTCATAGCTGAGAAATCATTGCTAAATCTAATGTCTTGTCTTTTCTTTTTTTGTATTTTTAGTAGAGGTGGGGGGTTCACCATGTTGGCCAGGGTGGTCTCGAACTCCTGACCTCAAAGCATCCTCTTGTCTCTGTCTTCCAAAGTGCTAGAATTATGTGTGTGAGCCACCACGCCCAGCAATGTCTTTTCTTTTAAATACCAGAGGTTATGTCTGATCCAAATCCAAAGTTATGAAGCTTTTCTCCCGCTTTCTTCTAAGAGTTTTATAGTTCTCACTCTTATATTTTGTCTTTGATCTGTTAAAACACATGCTTTGAATGAAGAGACACCCCAAACAGGCTTTGTGTGAGCAACATGGCTGTTCATTCACCTGGGCGCAGGTGGGCTGAGGCCGAAAAGGGCGTTAGCGAAGGGCGGTGGGATAGGAGTTGGTTTTATAGGTTGAGGCAAATCTTTTGGGGAGGGGGAGGGGTGTTACGGGGTAAGATCAGTTACAGTGGTGGGGGTAGGAGCAAGGAGTATATATTACCACAAGTTCAGTTACAATGGTGGATGGGGTAAGGCATAAGAGTGGTTAAGATGGCAGGGTGGGGTGAGGAGTATCCACATTATCATAATAACAGTTAAGATGGCAGAGTGGGTTGAGGGGAAGCTTATGTCCGTGGAAGCTCGGCTGGGCAATCTGACATAATGGCGAACACTGGCGGTGGGTGGAGGGGTAGAGGGGGTGATCAGCCGAGGCAGGCAGGACTTTAGACTTTCTGGGTCCGGGCTTGCACATGGAGGCCTGACATGATCTAAGTTGAGTTAATTTTTCTAAAGGTGTAAGGTAAGGGTCCAGCCTTATTCTCTCTCGCTCTCTCTCTTTTTTTTTTGAGACAAAGTCTCACTCTGTCACCCAGGCTGGAGTGCAGGGGCACAATCTTGGCTTACCGCAACCTCCGCCTTCCCGTTCAAGTGATTCTTCTGCCTCAGCTTCCCAAGTAGCTGGAGCTACAGGCACCCACCACCACGCCCAGCTAAGTTTTGTATTTTTTTTTTTTTTGAGTAGAGATGGGGGTTTCACCATGTTGGCCAGGCTGGTCTCAAACTCCTGACCTCAAGCGATCCACCCACCTTGGCCTCCCAAAGTGCTGGATTACAGGCATGAGCCACCGTGCCCAGGCCCAACTTCATTCTTTTGCAAGCGGAATCCAGTTTTCCCCTCGTTTACTGAAGATAGATTGTCTTTTCCCCATTGAATGATCTTAACACCCACCCCCGTTGAAAATAATCTGACAGCTCCTCAAACTTTTGCACACTAATTTTAGCATCCATGAGGGAATATCATCTGCAGTAATTCTTTCTGCAGTTTGCCTAATGGTGATTCACTATTGCCCTCTTTCTTCCCACATTATTTAAATAGAATTCTACCAGAGGTGTCCCTTCTCCATATTTATGTAGTCCATTATTAGTATGGATTCACAAATATTTATTTTCTTTTGTGGATTATAACCTGAAACTATCATTATTTATTTTGTTGCTCAAATTATTCCAGCTTTGGTTGTTAGACCATTCCTCAGGTTGGCTCCTGTGTTCTTTCAACAAGCCCTCATCTTAAAGTATTTTTTTTTTTAGTGTTTCCTGACTTTCTGGCACAAGGCTGTTCCAGGCTCATCTTGCATGTCCCATACCGAAGCCCTATGGTAATCAACCATTTCTCTTGGGAGACCTAGTCCCTTTTATGAGAGAATGTAATTTAGATACCGAGATCTGGGTGCTAAGATGTGCTCCTTATTCCTGGGGTATCATTGTGCCTAGGAATTCTCAGCAGGCAGAGCTAGGAAATATAAGTATGTATTTACTCATTCATATACACACACATAGATATTTCTTTTCTTTTCTTTTTTTTTTAACTTGGTGTGTGTGTGTGTGTGTGTGTGTCTGTGTGTGTCTGTGTGTGTTTAGGTATGGAGATGGGGTTTCACCATATTGCTCAAGTTAGTCTTGAACTCCTGAGCTCAAGTGATCCATCCACCTCACGCCTCCCAAAGTTCTGGAATTACAGGCATGAGCCACTGCACCCAGCTATATTTCTGTATTTATTAGTATAAATAAAAAATCCTGAGGGCTTTTTTTTTTTTTTTGAGATAGAGTCTCGCTCTGTCACCCAGGCTGGAGTACAATGGCGTGATCTCACCTCACTGTAACCTCCACCTCCCGGATTCAAGTGATTCTCCCATCTCAGCCTCCCAAGTAGCTGGAATTACAGGCACCCACCATCATGCCCAGCTAATTTTTTTGTATTTTTGTAGAGATGGGTTTCACCGTGTTGGCCAGGCTGGTCTCAAATTCCTGACCTCAAGTGATCCGCCTGCCTCAGCCTCCCAAAGCACTGGGATTACAACAGGCATCCACACCATTTTTTTTTTTTTTTGGCAGAGTGTTGCTCTGTCACCTAGGCTGGAGTGCAGTGACACAATCTTAACTCACTGCAACCTCCACCTCCCAGTTCAAGTGATTCTCATGCCTCAGCCTCCCAAGTAGCTGGGATTACAGGCATGTGCCATCACACCTGGCTTATTTTTGTATTTTTAGTAGAGACAGTTTCACCACGTTGGCCAGGCTGGTCTCAAACTCCTGGCCTCAAGTGATCTTTCTGCCTCAGCCTCCCAAAATGCTGGGATTACAGACATGAGCCATTGTAACTGCCCTCCCTGCACTTTCTACAAATAAAGAGACATGGTATTTTCTTTCATCTCTCTTTCTTACAGAAAGGACAGCATACCATAGAGACATACTTCTGGACTTCACTTTTTTCTAGTTAACAGTAAAAGCATACTATTTTTAAATATGGAAAAAGAATAGTTAACATTCCAACATGAATTTTAGGAAGAAAAGAAGACACTTAATAAACAACAGTTGTTATGAAGGAAGACTGTATAGTCGTTGCCAGAACTCTGAGAGGAGTTGGCCAGACAGCAAGAGTAGGCAGAAGAGAAACTTACACATCTCAGAAATGAATGGAAGAAAGAAGATGAAACAAACCACGGCAGATAAGAAGACGATAAGAAGCACAGGAAGGTGGATACCACAGTAGATGCCTTGGAACAAAAATGGGAAAAGTAAAGAAAAAAAGGAATTATATGAAAAAGATACAGTATTTGGAAGACAACAGTAGCTATGGAAAGTAGGAAGAAAAGAAATTCATACTCACACTTGGAATTCCCAAAGAAGAAAGCTGAGCAACGGAACAGAGCAAATATTTTAAAATGCAATTAAGCAGGAGGTGGGCACAGTGGTGCATGCCTATAGTCCTAGCTACTCCAGAGGCAGAGGCATGAGAATCACTTGAGCCCAGGAGTTTGAGGCCAGCATGGCCAACATGGTGAGACCCTGTCTCTACTAAAAATACAAAAATTAGCCAGGTGTGGTGGTACCTGCCTGTAATCACAGCTACTGGGGAAGCTGAGTCAGGAGACTCGCTTGAACCCAGGAAGCGGAGATTGCAGTGAGCTGAGATCACACCACTGCACTCCAGCCTGGCGACAGAGCAAGACTCCATTTCAAGAAAAAAAAAAAGAGAGAAATAGCATGGAGATTCCTCCAAAAATTAAATAGAGAGCTAATTTATGATCCAACAATCTTTCTTCTGGATATATATGTATATGTACACACACACACATACACAGGTATATATATATATATACACATACATGTATATACATACATACATACAATTTTTTTTTTTTTTGAGACAGAATCTTGCTCTGTCACCTGGCGCCAGGCTGGAGTGCAGTGGTGTGATCTCAGCTCACTGCAACCTTCGCCTCCCGGGTTCAAGCAATTCTCCTGCCTCAGCCTCCCAAGTAGCTGGGACTACAGGCGTGCACCACCACACTTGGATACTTTTCTGTTTTTTTGTAGAGATGGGGTTTCACCATGTTGGCCAGGATGGTCTTGATCTCTTGACCTCGTGATCCGCCTGCCTTGGCCTCCCAAAGTGCTGGGATTACAGGTGTGAGCCACTGCGCCCAGCCTACAATTTTTTTTTGAGACAGGATCTCACTCTGCCAGTCAGGCTGCAGTGCAGTGGCACAATCATGGCTCACTGCAGCCTCCAGCTCCTGGGCTCAAGGAATCCTCCCACTTCAGCCTTCTTAGTAGCTGGGACTACAGGCATGCACCACCACACTTGGATACTTTTCTGTTTTTTTGTAGAGATGGAGTATCACCACGTCACCCAGTCTGATCTCGAACTCCTGGGCTCAAGCTATCCTCCCATCTCAGCCTCCCAAAGTGTTGGGATTACAGGCCTGAGCTACCACACCGGCCTTGAATTGGTATTGAAAGGGCGAACTGCACACCAGGGAACAGTGAACTATAACCATAACCACTGAGACAGGCCCTAGAGAAATTATTGCACTTCAAACATAAAGAAAGAGAGCAAGCCTGAAAGATCATATTGCTTATTAGAAAGTTCCTGTGGGGGTCTGGACACAGGGGCTCACATCCATAATCCCACTGCTGTGGGGAAGCCGAGGTGGGAGGATCTCTTGAGCCCAGGAGTTTGACATCAGCCTGGACAACATAGTGAGACTCCATCTTTCCAAAAAAAAATTTTTTTTAATTAGCTGAGCATGGCAGCACACACCTGCAATACCAACTACTTGAGAGGCTGAGGTAGGAGGATTGCTTGAGCCCAGAAGTTTGAGGCTGCAGGAAACCATGATCAGGCCACTGCACTCCAGCCTGGGTGACAAAATCAGATCCTGTCTCTACAAAAAAAAAAAAAAATCCAGTAGAGGGTTGGTACAGTGGCTCACACCTGTAATCCCAGCCTTTTGTTAGGCCAAGGCGGGAGCACTGCTTGAAGCCAAGAGTTTGAGACCAGCCTGGGCAACACAGTGAGACCCCACCTTAAAATAAATAAGTTAAAATAAAAATTTATTTATTTATTTTAAAGATGGGGTTTCACCATGTTGGTCAAGCTGGTCTTGAACTCCCAACCTCAGGTGATCCGCCGGCCTCCAAAGTGCTTGGATTACAGGCATGAGCCACCACACCTGGCCTAAAATAAAAATTGAAAAAAAAAAAAGAAGTTTCAGTGGACATCATATATGTAGGGCCTGCTCAACCTTCTACGCCAGAAGGCAGTACAGCCACACCTAGAAGGCGCTCAAGCTGAAGGAACCACAAACCTCAAACCCAGCCAGGGATAAAGTCTAAAGGCTGCAGACTAACAATACCGACCAAACATTTAAAAACCAGAATACTGTTTATATAAGCCCTTCTTTTGAAAAAATTTTTAACTTTTTTACCTTTTTAAAAATAGAAAATGTCATACACAAAAATAGAATATATCGGGCTGAGTGCGGTGGCTCCCGCCTGTAATCCCAGCACTTTGGGAGGCCGAGGTGGGCAGATCACCTGAGGCCAGGAGTTCAAGACCAGACTAGCCAACATGGTGAAACCTTGTTTGTACTAAATATACAAAAATTAGCCAGGTATGGTAGTGCATGCCTGGAATTCCAGCTATAGACATGAGCTAAGACAGGAGGCTTAGGAGAATTGCTCGAACCCGGGAGACTATAATGAACCCTCATGGAACCATTACCCACCTATAAAAATTATTAACTGAGATCTCAGATGCTTATCTCTGTAAATATTTATCATCTGTAACTATTTCATTCTTGAGAAGACTCTGGGCCGGGCATGGTGGCTCAGGCCTGTAATCCCAGCACTTTGGGAGGCCAAGTTAGGTGGATCGCTGAGGTCAAGCATTTAAGACCAGCCTGGCCAACATGGTAAAACCCTGTCTCCACCAAATATACAAAGATTAGCCGGGTGTGGCAGCGGACCTCTGTAATCCCACCTACTCGGGAAGCTGAGGCAGGAGAATAGCTCGAACCCAGAAGGTAGAGGTTGCAGTGTGCCGAGATCTCGCCATTGCACTCCAGCCTGGGAAACAAAAGCAAAACTCTGTCTCAAAGAGAAAAAAAAACCAGAAGACTCTGCATGACTAATTCTAACCAATCAAAAGATAGCAGAAACTATTCAGCAGAAGGAATGGCAGACAACTTTTAATATCTTCAATTGCAGATCTAAGACAAACACAAAGGTGTGGTTCAGGGTTAAAGAATGGAATGTGAATCTGCTTGTTGTCACAATGTAGAAATTGGACAACTAACATTTTTAAATGTGGAGGAGGGAGACAAGGGGAGAGGGGGCGAAAGTGGAAGAATCTGCACCCTGCCTCATGCGTAGTCTGACAGGGGTCAAAGCTGAGAAATCCAGTGGTAGATGTTTGGGAGATAAATACAAGGAAGCTCATCCTACGGACTGAAAACAGGGGTGAAGAACAGGAGGGAGGAAGGAACGCCATCCAGAGAAAATGGCTTAAGGGAACACGTCCACCCGAAAACGCAGTCATTTGTAAGTGGAACCACAGTGTACTGTTAGTGACTGTGTGTTTGGCTAGATGGAGAACAGGAATTTGTAGAATTAGAAATTATTTGTGGCATTGCTAATGGAAGATTGATCTCTGGAGACTTGACTGACACCCAACAGGTGTAGTGTGACCACAGTCCTTCCTCCTCAGCACGTCTAGGCTGCACTTGCTCCATGAACTTGGTGTAGACAGGCCTGGGCAGTATAGGCTCCCAAAGGCTCCTCTGGTGAAGCTGTCCTCACAAAGTTAACAAGCATTCTAGACAGAAGCAATATAGTTATAATTAAGCATTAATAGTTATAATTAAGCATTAATGAGGCTGTGCTTTGACCAAATTCCTTCTACGGAACTTCCCTTGGCACTGGATACTGACCATCTGCATCCCCACGGTTCCTACAGTTTGGCTTTCTGATGTTAGAATCATAAGCTTTTGTTTAGGAATTGCTTAAAACATTTTGTTTGTTTGTTTGTTTCTGAGATGGGGGTCTCGGTCTGTCTTCCAGGCTGGAGTGCAGTGGCATGATCTCTGCTCACTGCAACCTCCGCCTTCCAGGTTCAAGCGATTCTCTGCCTCAGCCTCCTGAGTAGCTGGACAGTTTTTGTATTTTTAGTCGAGATGGGGTTTCACTATGTTGGCCAGGCTGGTCTTGAACTCATAACGTCAGGAGATCCAACCACTTTAGCCTCCCAGAGTACTGGGATTACAGGCGTGAGCCACCATGCCCAGCCTAAAATGTTGTTCAGATTCAGTGAAACAAGTGACCCTAACTAGTTTGAACAGCTCAGAGGGACATAATCCGCATAAGAATATAGTTTGGGCTGGGCACTGTGGTTCACGCCTGTAATCCCAGAGGCTTTCTCCCATCTTGTCTGGTAGCCCTGCAATTAAACGTCTTTCTCTGCTGCAACCCGGTGTTTCGGCTGTATGGACTTGCCCTGCAATTGCATTGCCTTGCAATGGCAAGGGAACCATTACAGTGACACTGGCTCTGTGCCCCTCTGTGTCCCAGACATGATCCAAAAGGCAAGTCTCACCTGGCCTTGCCCTCCAGGGTTCCCAGTGTTGGGGAGCAGAGGCACATAGGAACAGGCAATTGCACAGCGCCATGGGAGCATCAGCTCCATGGGGCTGGGACAGCATGGAAGGGGCTGCATTGAAGAGATGGCTCCATGGTGAACCTGAAAATGAAAACTCACCATCACCCAGCAAGAGAACAAAAGGATGGTCCTCCATGCATTCATTTAGCCAGTGCTGCCTGAGCACCACAGAAGGCACTGGGCATGCACTAATTAGGAGAGAGGACTGGCTCCAGCCCATGAACCACCACCATGGAGAAGCACACATGAAAGACAAAGGATCAATTCATTGTGACTGTAAAAAGGAGGTACAGGGGGTGTGAGAATGTGTCACCAGTGTCCTGATACACTGTGAGTGTGTGTGTTGGGGGGAGGGGGAGGCATGCCCAAGGCCGCTGAGACTGGACGTCTGGAAGAGCAATAGGCAAGGGTGATTTATGGCGAGTATGCCAGGCAGAAAACGCAGCAGGGGAGAAGATCCCCAGGCAGCAGGAGAGCATGATGGGAAGTTCAAGGTGGCTGAGGGG
The DNA here is from genome assembly GCA_963574635.1 of Cheracebus regulus. Lineage (NCBI taxonomy): Eukaryota > Metazoa > Chordata > Mammalia > Primates > Pitheciidae > Cheracebus > Cheracebus regulus. Next base: position 20,487 of record CAUYQU010014818.1, read on the forward strand.
GACAGGGAGGGGGTGCTGTGGGAAACTGGAGGTTCAGGAGGCTGTGCCCTAATCAGCAGGTGGGCTTTTCCTCAGGTTTGTTCCTCCTGTGGTTTCAAGTGCCTGGTTCTAGGGACCCTTTCCAGCCACAAGATGTCCAATGGAAAATGAAAGGTGGCTGGTCTTTTTATGTATTCTTTTTTTAAGACAGGGCCTCACTCTGTTGCCCAGATTGAGTGCAGCGGCCCTCCACCTCCCGAGTTCAAGCCTTTCTCCGGGCCTCAGCCTCCCACAGTGCTGGGATTACAGGCGTGAGCCACCACGCCCCGCCCTAAGGCAAGAAAAGCCTTTCCTAGAAGACCCTTGGCCTCAGACCGGACCGCTCTCCTCGGCCACAGCTGGTTCGCGCCTAAGGCGATCACTCACAAGGAGAAAAAGTGAACAGTCCCTTGGGATTCACCCCTGAGTCACCTGGGAATGACGCACACCAGAACCATGCTGGGCTTTGCCAGTCCGGCCCCACCAGTCTCCTAGAGTGGCCCCGAGGCCGGCTCTCCAGACCCTGGGACCTGTTCCTGGAGGCGGGGGCTCCTGAAAACGCCACCCACCCCCATACTGCTCCAGGTGTCTCTTCAAGGACTTTCCCACATTTTGCAGACTTTAGACCTTCCTTTTGGGGACAGCCAGCAACAAGTAACCGACCGTGGAACCGAGGCAGGTCTGGGGTGAGGGTGGCGGTGTGCCCCGCGCAGGAGATCTCAGACTGGAGAAGGGAACGGCCTCCTAGGCAGACCTTCCCCCCAGCACCTGGGCTGGCAGTCAGATTGGGGACACTGTCCCCTGCTGGGAGGCCGGGAAGGCAGGGCGCGCGCCTGGAGTCCGCTGGCTAAATCTGCCCAGAACTGGGAAGCGCGGCCTAGTCAGTATGTTTTAATGGAAACGCAGAGTCCCCAGACGCGCCGTCCAGATAAGAGGCGATTGCAGGTGGAGGGAGTGCCGGGGTAAAGGCTTGGAGCTGTGGGACAGGAACCGCTAGGGGCCCAGTGGGGTGGAGCTGGCGCGGGGAGGAAGGGGCCGCAGCAGCCTACGCCCACTGCCAGGGCCGGGCCTCATCCGGCGCTCCACCAGTGCCACGTTGAGTCAACCACCGGCAGGGCGTACCCGGGGCCGGGGTCGCGCGCGTGCACACGTGCCGGGGGTGCTGGGAACCCCATTCCAGCCGGGACCAGCCCGACAGAACCGTCTGGGGGCCGAAGTTACAGGTTTGTCCCGAAGGAAAGGGCTGCGGAAGGGAGGGGTCTCCTGCACGCGACCGCGCACGTGCAAGGCCCCGCCCCCCGTCTTTGTGCTCACGTGCAAGGCCCCAAGCCCCGAAGCCCCTCCCCGGGGCGTGTCAGGGCAGGACCCAGCGGAGCTGCAGCGCTCCGCACAACAAAGCGGCCCGCGGGCCGTGCCCCGTGACTCACGGCTGGGTGGGGCGGGCGCTCAGGACCTCGTAGGCGGAGGCCGGAAGCCCGGCTCACCATTCCGCGTCGCCCCCGCAACCTCCCGCCGCCTGAGGTCCGGAGGCCCTGGGTCGTCCCCCCTGTTCCCAGCCTCCAGGAGCAGCTGGGGGAAGAGAAGTTCCTGAGGCCCCCGCCCCGCCCAGAGCGGAGCCTTCGGAGGATCTGGGGGACCTAGTCCTGCCCGGCTCCCTGGAGGGCCCGGGATCCTGGGACAGGGAATGAGGGGCGGGGGCTGGCTTCTGAATCAGACGAGGGAGGGGCACGAACAGACATGGGGGCCGAGCCTCCGGTCAGGGAGCGTCGGGAGGCCCGTGGCGGGATGGAAAACATCCTGAGACAGTCGGCTTGAATTTCCGAATTTGGGAGCCCAGGACTCCAGCTATGGGGACTCTGCTCTTGGCATAGAAGAACTGGGCCCAGCTTGTGAGAAGTCACGAAGTAGACACAGTGGGAAAGTGAATTTTAATGAGGGGGCAAGCCGAGGAGGTGGCGGCCGCCCGGAGCTCAGGGCCCGGCTCTGTTGGATGGCGCTTCGAGGGGGGGGTCACCCAAGTCTCCCTGCTGTCATTTCAGGAGGCCGAATTTTTTCCCGATCCCAGAGAAGGTCTCAGAGGCCTGGTTGGCAGTCTTGTCGATGGTTTCCTGGGTGGTCTTGGCCAGCTGGTCCATGGCTGGGGAAGGTTGGAAGAGGGCAGGTCAGGCAGGGCCGAGGGAACCAGTGCACGTAGGCTTAGCCTGGCCCGGGTCTCCCGGGGGACTTGCTTGGGGCAGTGTGGGCAGAAGGCTGTGCAAAGGAGAGGGTGTGCCTGGGCCCCGGGGTGGGGTGGGGAGTGGGCGGTGTGCTGCGGTGGCCCGCCTCCCTCCAGCCTCACCAGACCTTTCTGCCCCGCCTCTGTGGCCTGGTCCACCACTTGCTGAGCTGCTGCCCCGGCTGCTGACACTGGAACAGAGAGATGTTGCCTTTACCCCGTGTCGAGGCACCACCGACCATAGGGGCCCCACCATTGCCATGCCACTCATGTGTTCTCCAGAGTATTTTGTCGTACAGGCCCAAGGGATTGGATGCCACGGAGATTAAGTCCCTGGCCCAGGGCCGCCCAGCCCGAGGGGCAGGAGCCCTTTCTATGCCTCTGGGGTGTTCTTGTTTATTTCTGAGTTCCTCCCCCATTGGGGAGGGGCTTCCCTTTCCATCTCCAAGGCTGTTGAGAACATGTTGGACAGAGGAAGGAAGGCAGGGCAGGGCCAGGCTGCCGCTGGCATCTGGGCTGTTGGCTGCTGCTGTGCGTGGCCCAGAAGACCCCTGCCCTCTTTTTACAGCTTCTCCCCTAGAAGCCTGGCCCAAATGCCTGAATTCCCACCTTTTGTGCACTTGGCCCTTGGGCCTGGACTTTTGCCAGGCTCTCACCGCCTTCTCCCTCCCGTGGCCTGCCCCGGAGGGGACACAAGCAAGGACACAAGCAAGGCCAGTGCCTCTGGACCGACACCGTAAGACATTAGGAGGCAAGTGCAGGAAAGAGGCGAAACTTCCAAGGCCGGGCCGTCTCCTCGGGACCAGAGTTTCCGCCTGCGGGGAATGGAGTTTCCAGGCTCTCACCAGCCCCCGGCCAGCAGAGCTGTAACTCTTTCCTGTGGCTGAACAAAAAAGGGCCTGCTTTACCCAGACCCCTCCTGCGGAGAGGCTTAGTCAGGCAAGTGTGCTGACAGGCTCTTGGGGACCTCGCCTGGATTAACCCAACAGAAAGCGGACCATCCTTTGCACCCGGCTCTCAGATGGTAAAGTGAAGCCCAGAAGGAAGAGACCTGACACGGAGGCCTCCTGGGTAGCATTTTAGTCTCAAGGGAGGAACTGTGGACCCCCCGGGCACTGGTGAAGGAAGAGGTTGGTTCGGATGTTGTCTCCCGACTGGGATATGGGCAGGACGGAATGGGAGCTGGAGTCCTAAGGAAGCCTGGGCTATGTGCGGGAAGAGCCACCCTGGTGACCCAGGGGTCTCCTCACATCCCCCATGCCTCCATCCCAACTGTGTCACCTCCGGAAAAAGGAAAGAGGTGGAGGAATTAAGGACCTTCTTTGCCAAGTGGGGACTTAAAGGCAATGATTACTTTTCGGGAATGGGGGCGGGATGGAAATAAAGTCCAGTGGGGTATGGGGCAGCCTCTGCTGGCGCACGCGGGAGGAGGTGGTGGCGGACCGCGCCGGGTCCCGGTCCTGGACCGTCACCCTCGGCTGAGGACCGGGGCGCAGCCTCCTCGGAAGGGCTCCCGCAGTGCGGGCGGCGCGGCCCGAGCTCCCCAGGAGCCTGTGTTCCATCGCCTCTCTGGGCATCATCTCTCCGCTGGTCGGGGTGGGCGTCCTGCGGGCCCCGGGTCTCAGGGGAGGAACGAGCCTTCCGAGCCAAGCTGCGGTCCCCGTACTTGCGGACCGCGCAGACCCGCCCCGACCCGCCCCTTCTGCTTTCGCGTCCACGCAGATGCCCCTGCCTGGACCTTAGGTCGTGCGCTGTCCTCACCTGCTTCCTGGGCCGTCCCTTCCACCTGTTGCTTCGGGTCCTGCAAGCCTTTGCTGGCCATGGCTTCGGGGGATCTGCGGAGTCGTCAAGAGCAGCTGGAGCGACGTTGGATCCTGCCCAGAGTCGCGATGCTGAGCGCCAGCTCCGGTTTTTAAGGCGCCCCAGGGCCGGCCTACCCCGCGTAGGGGAAAGGGCGCGGGGCGGTTCCCGGCATACAGACTCCAGGGAGTGGCCGGGCCCTGCTCCAGAGTCCGCCCCAGGGAACACATCCTGGCCTCGGGCGGGCCGCGGTGGGAAAGGGGCGGACCGAACCAGGGACCGAAGAAAAGGGCTAGGACTGCAGAGGGGCTGGGACAAGGGTCCTGAGAGAAGCCGGGGGCAGGAGAAGGGCATTCCCAGCTCATCAGTCCCAGATCTCCCTTTCTGATCCTGGGTCAGCTCCAAGGCAGGAGCGCAGGGATGGTGTCGACACGAGTGACAGCAGCGGCCTTTTATTGAGCATTTGTCTTGTGCCAGGCACTGCCTAACGCTCTTAAGTCGCCTGTATGATCTTTACAACCATCTCTTGAAATGGGTATTTTTATAAATAGCATCAGTGCATAGAAAGAAGCAGGCAGAGAGCTAGGTCGGTCTTACCCAAACTCATGTGGCAGAGACTTCAATCTGCGAACCCTCCTAGGTGGCTGTAAACACTAGGGCTCTGGCAACAGCGGAGCCCCCAGCCCCACACACCTGCTGGGGCACTGCTGACTGGCTCCCTGCCTGCAGCCCCTGTAACCCAGTGGATGCAGACAGAGAGGGCCTTGTAAATCCTTCCCCCAGAGGATGAGACATGGGCGTGTGCACCTGCAGATCATGCAACCCCAAGTGGGAGAGGGCAGTGTGTGTTTTTCCAGCCCAGGCAAGGAGAGTGCCATTGGTCACCGAAGCCTGAGGACGCTGGGCAGGAAGCATGGCTCCAGGAGGGCAGAAATAAGCTTGGGCCTCTCAGGTCACTTTTCCTGAGATGGGGCAGGCAACGTGCTAGGGTACGACTTAGGGCTGTTAGGAGGGGACTTAGGGATGTGAGCCTGAGTGGAGAAGGTCATCCCCAGGGGCAGAAAAACAACCTTCGAGATGAGACACATTCCCCTGGCACACAAGGGGTGTGGGTCAAGCCCCACCCAGGGAGGTGCACTCCCACTCGGCCTTCAGGGCCTGGAGGCCAGTGCACACCTGCCCTTCGTCTCTGGGTCTCTCTAACACTTCTTGTCTGGAGCTATTTCTTACACCTCTGTCGGCATCTCCCCTGTTCTGGAGGTCTGGGGAGCCCCTGCCACACAGCCTTGCTCTACTGGCACATGCCCTGCTTCTAGTGGTGCGGGGTTGGCGCCTAGAGGAGGATGTTTGGAAGTGCGCCTGTACAAACACACACACACATACACACACACACACTGGGTATGGATTAATGGAGATGAGGTCAACCCTGGGCAAGGGGAAGAGGCAGGCGATGAGATTAGGTGGAGGAAGGGAGGGAGCGGGTCTCAGACAAAACAAAGCAGCAGCGATGGTCCTCCCAGCCCCCGTCCCTTCTTGCCTAGAGCCTGGCCCTGCCCTGGAAGTGGCCAGATCAATGCCTGGGGGACTCGGGAGCCCAGCTTAGCCCTGCCCTGCCCAGCCAGCCGCAGCCCTGCCAGCCTTCCTGAAATCCCACTGGTAGCGCCTGATAGCCAGGCTAGCCTTTGAGTGCTCCTGTTTATCAGGCTGCTGGTGCCACTGTGCTCCAGGTCCCATGGGCAATGAGCTGGACAGGAAGGGAGCAGTCTTCGTGGGGAGGGACAGCCAGCCCCCAGCAGGTGATGATAGAGACAACTCAGTGTGGCTCTAGCAGTAGGCACTGTAGTTAAACCTCTTGGGTTCAGATACCCTTAGGACAAGTCATGAGCCTCGACATCCCCATCACATCACAGCATCTCTCCAAAGTGTGTTGTGAAGAGTAAATGGACTGAAGGGTGCCCAGCACTCGGCAGTGGACGTTGTGAGAGGGTGCAGGGCACCAGTGCTTCTCAGACAAGGAGGCGGGGAAGGCCATGGTGTTACCATGGACCCCCTTTGCTGCAGTCTCACTTTTTTTTTCTTTTTGGAGACAAGGTTTTGCTCTTCTTGCCCAGGCTGGAGTGCAGTGGCGTGATCTCGGCTCACTGCAACCTCTGCCTCCCAGGTTCAAGCAGTTCTCCTGCTTCAGCCTCCTGAGTAGCTGGGGTTACAGGAGCTCACCACCACAACCAGCTAATTTGCAGCTTCACTTTCTGCAGTTACCCACTGTTAGGGCTCAGAAACCCATACCCCAAAGTATGATGCTGTGATACTCTAAACTAAAGAAGCCTTAAGGTCTCTCTGACCAGACTCCCCCAGCTCCCTTAACCCTTTGCCTTTTCCAAAGCACACGGTACAGTTATTCTCTGAAGTTCCTCATCTGCGTAAAATTTGGACCCACCAAAGAAGAAAACATTGACCCCTGGCCTTTTCCCGGAGTTTTCTCTGACTGAACTCATGTCATAGGAAGAAAGACTGCAGCCTGCTCACACACCTGGACAGATTTTGCCAACTGTTGTCACTCTGTGAGCCCAACAGGCTTTGTCCGAGGCCACTATATGTTCTTCAAGCCCACTGAATTCCCCTAAAAATGATTTACCAGCCCCCTAAAATCACCCACACTTCTCCGTTGCTCATCTGTACCCCATTTCATGGTGGCACAGTCACTGATTTCCTCCTCGAATGCTAATGAACGTGTATTCCATTTTTCCCTATCTGCTTTTATGAGCTGCCTCTTCAGTCAAACTTCAAAGGGTAAAGGGGAAGTTTTCCCTTGGCCCCCACACCGCACTCAGTAAGGTCCAAAATGTTAAAAGGAAAATTGCAGAAATAGTTGGGTGCGGTGGCTCACACCTGTAATCCCAGCACTTTGGGAGGCCAAGGAAGGCAGATCATTTGAGGTCAGGAGTACGAGACCAGCCTGGCCAACATGGTGAAACCCTGTCTCTACTAAAAATACCAAAATTAGCGGGGCGTAGTGCTGCATGCCTGTAGTCCCAGCTACTTGGGAGGCTAAGGCAGGAGAATCACTTGAACCTGGGAGGCAGAGGTTGCAGTGAGCAGAGGTGATGCCACTGTACTCCAGCCTGGATGACAGAGTGAGACTCCATCTCAAAAAGAAAAAGAAAATTCCAGAAATAAACAATTCATATTTTAAATAACTTTTATTACAGTGTATTGTAAAATTGTTCCATTTTCTTATTTGTTGTTATTAGTCTCTTACTGTGCCTAATGTAGAAACTTTATCATAGGGATGTATGTGTAGGAAGACCCGTGATATGTAGGCTTTGGTACTGTCTGGGGTTGCAGGCATCTGGGAACATCTTGGGTGTATCCCTGTGGATAAGTGGAGTCGACCGTGCTCCTGCAGGGAGGTCAGAAGCAGCCTCACAGGGCGCAGAGCACATGAGGGTTCAAAGGCAAAGAGCACTGCCGGAGCCCACGGCTGGGAAGCGGCTTCCTGGTGATGTCTGTCATTTGAGTCCAGGAACGAGCCCTGAGTGTGGGTGAGGGGGTTGCGGGGGGCTGTGGTAGGCGCAGCAGGGACCCCCTCCAGAGTTCTTCAGCAGAAGCAGAAGGCCCTGGAGCCCGGGGAAGGCTGTTGCTGGGAGCCGGGCATAGGTGCCCTCTCCCTCACCCCATCACCTGACCGGCCTTGCTCCTCCTTGCTTCTCTCACAGCCCAGAGGACTCTTGGGCACACCCAGGCCCCGGTGGCCTCCTCCTGGGGTTCATACAGGCCTGCTGATGTGCATGTGTCTGGCCTGGGGAGCAGGAACAGCCCTGACTGTCCTGAGCTGCTTCCAGACCCTTCCTGCCTGCCCGTGACAGGGTTTGGGGATGTGGAGACCAGCAACCCCTGTTCCTTTCTGCCTCCCCAGTGAATGTCCATGGCTAGATGATAGATACAGCCCAGCTCAGCTAGGCCTGACTGGGCTCCCAGCCCCCTGGGCTCCCCTTGAACCTACTGCGGAGGCTGGATGGGGAGGTGGTGTGGACAGGGCAGTGTCTGAAGTCACGTGTGGATGGACTTAAGCTCTGGCTCCAACACCCAGGCCTGGAGGCTTGGAGCAAGTCCCTGAGATGCTTGGAGCCCAAACCGTCTGAGTATCAAAGTGGAAGGCGGGATCCCCAGGGAACCCTGGTCTGAACAAGCCTGCCAGGCATACAAGAGTTCAAAACAACCCTAGCCAGTGGGGCTGTTTGCTCAGCCCACTCTGAACAAGCCTGCTGGGCACGACGCAAACGGTCCTTCATGTAGGACACTGGCCAGCGGGCCTGGGTTGTTTTGAAACCTTGGGTTGGGTGGGGCGATCCATTGCAAGCACCCTGGGGCCCATGCAGTCCCCTCGGCCATAGCAGGGCTGGGGGCCACCGGGGCTTCTGCCCAGTCCTGTGCTTCTCAGCAAAACCTGGATCTACAGCTCCAACGTAGGAGATTTGTTCTGAGGATTGAATACGGTCGAGTGCTCAGAACAGGGCCCCGTCAACACCTGCGAAGAACTCAGCAGCTGTTGCTTTTTCTTTTTCTTTCTTTTTTATTTATTTATTTTTCTTTTTTAAAAAATAAAGACGGGGTTTCATCATGTTGGTCAGGCTCGTCTTGAACTCCCGACCTCAGGTGATCCGCCCGCCTTGGCCTCCAAAGTGCTTGGATTACAGGCGTGAGCCACCACGCTCGGCCTGCTTTTTATTTTTCTTTCAAGGTGTGCCCTCGTGCGTCTCCATTGTGTTTTTAGTGGCACCTGACAGGCTTCTGAGTGCGGGAGGGCTGCAGGGAGTACCTAGCTCCAGGTCCTGTGGGGAGTGTGAGGCTGGGTGGGGCCAGGAGGGAGGCACCGCAAGGTCACCTCTTGTCTCTGCTGGGGTATGCCCTTCATCCTCAGTGGGTTTAGACTTCTCCATATTTGAAAGTTACTGTTTGCCCCAGGGAGGATGTTAGGTGGCCCCGTTCCCTGTGTGACACTGGAGCCCAGGACGCACAGGGAGGGAAGGCCCAGGAGCCTATCTTCACTTCCTGCTGACAGTGGGTTCCTCAGGGACGCAGAGCAGGCAGGCGGGTTGTCCCTGTGGATGGGTCTGTGAGTCCTGCCAAATGTCTTGGGGAGCCAAAGGCAGTGCCACCTCCTCCATGTTAAAGGCAATGGGTGCGTTGGTGGTGTTCCTGAAGGCAGTGCCTGTTCACACAGGTCCCATGAATGCCCTGTGTGTGTCCCTGTAGGGTACCTGGTCCCATCGACAGGCTGAATCTGCTCCTCTTCCTGGGGGGGCCTGGGGATTCCTTCTCAAGCTACACAGCACCGACAAGAAGCATGGTAGGAGTGGGCTCAAGTTTTATTTGGCATCATAAAAAAAAAATTCACAGCAGCATATGTGGGGTCAGAAGGACCAGAGGGTGGGCAGGGCTGAGGGAGGGCAGTGAGGTCCGTGCAGCAGCACAGGTGACAGGCCAGGGGTGGCCAGGCATGAGGGCAGAAGCGTGGGCAGCCACAGGTCACTCAAGGCGGGCACTCCTTGTGCTGGAAAGGGATGGTGTCCAAGGCCGAGGAGCGCTCCTCAGGGCGTCTGCGCTGACCTGCAGCCCTCTAGTCGCCCCCACTCTGGGCCTGGGAGAGAGAATGACCTGCACACCCAGTTCCAGGCCCCAACCCTCACTGGCCACCCTGACTGGGCTGGGAAAGGCTGTCCTCTGTGCCCCATGCCTGAAGAGTCATCCATGGGGGGACCTCCCACTCAGGTTTAAGGTTAGCCCTGCCCACAGTCCCTGTGGGGGCTCCAGAAGGTCAGGAGGCCCCTGTGGGCTCCGGAAGGAAGCAGCGAGTCCGTGGGACCTGGTGCACCCCAGGAGCTCACTCCTACCTCCTCGGCCGCTCCCTCTTCCGCTTTGGCAGCCTCACCCTCCTGTTGGGGAGCAGACGGCTTCAGGTCCTCCTGTAGGGGAGAAAAGGGGACCTGAGACCATGTGGAGAATGCAGAGACCCCTAGCTGCCTGCAGCCAGGGCCTTGTCCACCCTGGCCTCAAGAAGGAGCAGAGGCCCCTCATGGCCTTGTACTTGGAGGGGCTGGAGGTGTGGGGGATGGGCAGTTCAGACGATATCTGGCCTCCGCTCTGTCTGACGATGCTGAGGCTTTCCAGGGGCACCAAGTACCCTGGAGCCTAGTTTCACCCTTCAAGCTGGTCTCTAATCTCTGGGAAGCCCCTAGTTGGGCTTCATTGATGAGGAACCTGGGTGGGGTGGGTAGAGTGGGGGTGAGGGTGAGCAGAGGCCCCTGAAGCCCCAGGTCAGACCCCACCCTCAGTAGCCCTACAAGGAAGGCTGATTGGGGTTTACATAGGGACTCTGAGGCCACAGAGTCTTAGCATGCAGCTCAGGGCCTCCAAGCTCAAAGTGGTGGGGTGTGTGGGCATCAGGTCAGGCTTGCTCCAGGCCCACTCCAGTTTCCGGAAACACGGGTTCCTTTCCTTGCCTCCTGGACAGGCTCTAGGCTCAGGCTGGTCAGGGCCAGCAGAGGTTACACAATCCTCTCCCACTTCCCGTCTTCTGTCTCCATACCAGCCAGACATTTGTGTGAGAGGCCATGACAGTTGGGTGTGTAGGACCAGACTGGTGATCAGCCTGGACACTGGCCTCAGCACCTGCCTCTGAAAAGTCCTGTCACTTCTGTGTCACCCCAGGGGCATCCTGCCTCTTGGTGGAGTGGGGCATAAAAGGGCAGTGCTGTGCTGGCTGGAGTCAGCCTGGCTCTCCATGGGCAGGGCAGCTACCACCTGTCAAGTTCTGCCACCCTAAAGCTGGTGATGAGGGCAGGGGCATGAGCAGTCAGACCATCTCTGCTGAGACCTTTCATGGTTCACTGGGAGATGAGTCATGACTGGTTTTTGGGTGTCACCAGGAGATGAGTCTCCCTTGAGGTGGGTCCAAGGGCTCACTGGCCCCCTCCAGGATTCGCTAGGAGTGTGGGCACCCTCATCCCAGGGCCTCTTTTGCTGGGGGTGGGGGAGGAGGGGCCTCCTGGGGCTCTGTGTTCTGCCCAGGACACTGATGATGATGATGATGATAATGATGGTCACCTTCCTGGGCTGGGTGCTCACACGGGCCAGGAGAATCCCTTCATGGGGGTCATGGCCGTCCCGCATCACACAGCCCAGGGAGACCGGCACGCTCACCTGGCTCTTGCAGACGAGGACACAGAGGGCCAGAGAGGTTCCTTTGCTTCTCAAGCTCATACAGTGAGGAAGGGGAACTAGGGGAGGGAGCAGTTGCCAGCTCTAAGGACATGAAGACCCTGTACTGGCCCGGGAAGCAGACACCTGGGCATCGCCCCAGAGCCAGGAGGAGTAGGGCCGCCCCCACCCTTCCACCCACTCACTCCCAACACAGGGGTTCTCAGTGCTGGCAGCCTGGGACTCCCCCACCCAGGAGGCCCGCAGCAGGTGGCAGAGCTGGACACTGCTCCCCCGCTCCACTCCCAGGTTGGAATCCTAGCCACCTATAATGCCACAGGGTCTCTCAGAGCACAGGCTGCTCAGAATTCCAAGCTCACATGAACTAGCCATGGGCCCGTGGCACATTAATCTCCCTGGGCTTTAGTTTCCACACCCTGTCTCATGGGATTTTCTGTCTGTTAAATGAACTAATAAGCATACGATGCGTAAGGCAGAGAGCTTGCTGTGTCACAGGTACAGGGACAGGTCACCCGGCCAACACCCGTCCCTGGGGAGCGCCCCACTGCTCCTGTGCTGTCTACTGTTGGGCCGCACACACACGTGTACGTTCACACACATGCACACCCATACACATCCTCATATAAATGCACGCACATGCACACTCAACACGTGCACACACACCTACACAGGCAGCTGCAGAGGGTGGGGTCAGACCCAGTTCTGCTTTCTCACCACCAGGGGTCGCTGCTTCCCTGCGGCTCCCAGCAGAAGGCAGCAGCCCCGCCCAGCACAGCGAGAAAGGCTGGGTCCTGGGGGCGGGTGTGACTCAGCCCCTGGCCGGGTGACCACTGCCCGGGAGGCTGCCTGTCACCATGTGGGACCCTGTTTTCACTTATAAACTGTGGTGTCTCCTAAATGCTGAGAGCCGTCCAGAAGGTGTGGTTTTGAGCCTCACTTTTCTTGTCTATGAGATGGGCCCCCAAGTCCCCCCACGGGGTGGTTGTGGGGATTCCAGACCCGAAGGCAGGTCAAACAGCAAGCAGGGACCCCACCCCACGCCGGCGCTCAGTGGGTGCTGAAACTGAAGCCAGTCCCCGACCCCCCGTCTTGTTTCCTGGGGTGTGGAGTGGGGTGATGCGGTCTCCCCCAGCGGCCTCTCCGGGCCCGGGAGTGGAGCGGGCGGGTCTGAGGGCCGGGGCTCACCTTGCGCACCACCCCGGAGGTGACCGCGATGTTCTCCGCCTCCTCCACGGTCTTAGTGGCCACGGTGTTGACGCTGCTCACCACGGCGTCGCTCACGGCGTTGGCCTGCTCCTTGGTCTTCTCGGCCACTGCGGGAGGACACTGGGTGGCCTCCCCCCGCCCCGGCCCCGCCCCGCGGCAGGCGGGCAGCCCCTTGCCAGGAGCTCAGAGCCCTGGCTCTGCTGGGACCGCCCGGCTCCCTCCGACCCCAGGGCAGCTCTGATGCTGGTGAGGGGAAGGGACGCCCACTCTAGTTTGGCCTCATGGTCTGCAAGGGTCTGTAGGGCTTGGGACCCCAGTTTGGGGGTAAGGGAGGACTCTAGATTGGAGCCCCCGCACTAGGATGCAGGAGCCACAGGGGGCTCACCCCATGTCCCCTGGCCCTGGGGCTCCTTACCTGAGGTCACGCTCTGCACAACATTCTCCTTGGTCTTGGTTCCTGGGGAGGAAATGGAGCCGTCAGCCCAGACCCCCCTCCGGGTGTTGGGGGCGGTCAGGACAAACACAACAGAACAGCTGGACAAGCTGCAGGGTCGCAGGGGGGTGCGGACGGTGTCTGGAGGCCGGCGGCCCATTCAGAGGACCACTTCCTGCTGTATCTAGAGGAAATGATTGCATAGGAAGGGGACAGAAGGGGGGGACAAGAGAGACCCGGCCTGAGGTAGGGACACTGGCTAGACCCAGGGTCCAGCCCCTGCCTGGGTGTGGCCGGGCCTGGGAAGCAGCAATGGGACTGGACGGCGGAGAGCTGAGTCATCAGCTTCATCTTCCCTTCCTCTTCCTCAGAGGGAGCCAGGAGGGTATCAGGCGGGAGGGAGCCCTGAGCCTGGGTCTCATCCCCCAGCCCACCCCTTCTCTCTGGGTAGGGTGGGTCCCATGGCCTGGCTGCAGTGGCTCCCGTGTGGAGAGGGTGGGGGCCGCCTGAGTGCCAGGCTGCTCATGGCTTCAGGGACTCCAGGCTCAGGGGAACCTGGTGTGCTTGGGCGAGTCTTTGTGCGTGCACAGACAGGTAGCCAGCCCTGTCTGCGGTCTCTGACACCCAGAGGCCCTGAGGAGGCCAGAGACAAATACACATGGGTGTGCACAGGGCACTGTGGGTGCTCCAGGGTCTGGAGACCCCACCTTGACAGCCAGCGCCTCGCCCCCTCCAAAACTGCCTCCCTGGTGCTGGGGAGTAAGGTCTGGCGCAGGTAACCGGGCACCCCGCCCTCTGGCTACCACACTGTCCCACCCTGCCATGCCCCACTTACCCACATACATGACCCCCTCCTTGGTCTTCTCAGCTGCCTCCGTCACCCCTTGCTTGGTCTTCTCCACCGCACCCACCACGCCCTCCTTGGCGATGGAGAAGCCCTTCTTGAAGACGTCCATGGTGGGTGCGCAGGGCTGGCTGCTGCGGGCAGGACGGAGCCGGCTCTCCCTGCGAGCTGCGGGCTTGAGCTGGCGCGAGTGCTGCCGCAGCGCCGTCCCAGCTGCCTCCTATTGACGCCGATGAAATATTGATGCGGACGCCAGCTGGAGCCCAGCCAGCCCCGCGCGGTGCGGGAGGGGAGGGAGGCTCGCTGCCCCTCGCCTTCCTCCAGGATAGGAAGGCAGAGACCAGGCTCCCTGGGCCCCTGCGGGCTCAGCCCAGCTCTCCTGCCCCCTGCCCTCCAGGGGCTGGCCACCTCCCGACCCACCCCCGTCCCTGCCCACTCATGGGGGCAGCCCTGGCTGGGTACTCTTGGGTCTGGGGGCACTGTGTCTGTGCTACGCCTAGACCGACAGGCACAGAGAGGGGAGGCACCTTGGCCAATGTCCCCAACACCCTAGGTAGGGGTCAGGCCCACACAGGCCTGTCAGGTGAGAGCGGCCACCCTCCAGCAGCCTGGGCGGTACAGCTACCCACCAGCATCCTGGATGCTGCTGGACCCTGGGCTCCCGTGAAACCAGCTGGAGGAGCTGAGATGCAAGGGGGTGGGGGTGGGAAGGCAAAGGGCTTCCCCATGCCCTGATCTCTGCCCGCATGCGGTGTGACCCCAGAATAGCCCCTTCCGTTCTCTGAGCCTCCACCCACTGCTGGCCCCCACAGCCCAGTGCTGAAGGTGCTGAGGAGGCATGGAGTGCCCCCCACTTCCTGGCCAGCAGCATGGATGGGCAGCAGTTTCCCTGAGACGGACCTGACCGCTTCCTGCAGCCCCACCTCAAAGTCCACTCTCTTTTCCTGGCTCCCAGGGAGCAGGGTCCCATAAGGTTGCGTTTGGTGGGGCCACCCCCTGTGTCTACCACATCCCCAGAGTCCCTGAGCCAAGTCCTCAGGGATAGGAACTGGCTTGTGTGGTTGGCGGCCCCCGTAGGGCCAGCCAGGGTGGTCAGGGGGCCGGACGAGACCCATCGGGTGGGCCGGCCCACGCCACTTCCTCTCTTTGTTGTCCTGGTATTTTCTTTTCCTCCTGAGATTTAACTCGAAGACAACGTCACTAGCAGTTTCTGGAGCCACTTGCCAAGGCTGAGCGTGAACTGCCTGCCCCACCACCGAGATGATCCTCAGCTTGCTGTTCAGCCTTGGGGGACCCCTGGGCTGGGGGCTGCTGGGGGCATGGGCCCAGGCTCCCAGTACTAGGCTCTCTGATCTGCAGAGCTCCAGGCTACCTGGGGTCTGGAGGGCAGAGGCTGAGGACACCGGCAGGGACCCCGTTGGACGGTAAGAGGGCCTAGACCTTGGCAGAGGTCATGGGGTAGGATCTGATCCCAGCTCAGACAGAGCAGGACCTCTCTGGACCTCATGTCCCATCTGTGAAATGGGCTAATAGTACCTACTGCTGAGCCCACCGTGAGGCTGAACAAAGAGCCTGGACTGGGCGCTTCAGGGTCCACCCAAGAATGGCAGGGAGTTCCCTGTCTGAGCCATGGCAGGGAATGCGGCTTGTGGGGCTGGCCCAGAGGCACAGCTCCTGCCATCAATCACCCATCATGGGGCCCTGGCGGACTCTGGCTGCAGCCGCTTCCAGCTGGCCTGGCCATGCCTCCTGTTCTTCGAAAGAAATCAATTCTGCAAGCTGAGACCCAGCAAGGCTGCCCTCAGATTTTGATCTGAGTCCCCTGGGGACGTGGCCCTGACCGCCAGCAGTGAGAAGAGAAGGTCCCCTGCTCTCCAGAACACAATCCAGGGAGCTCTGCCTCAGCGTCCCCCGTAAGTAGGCAGGATGGTCTTGCAACTGGACCCAGGACAGCTTTCCAGCTTTCTCTGTACAGGACCAGGGCCCCTCCTGCTGATAAGGCGCTGGGCCTGTAAGTCCCCTCATCTCCAGCTGCCGTTCAGTCAGAGCAGCAGGTGCTGTTTACGGGGCCAGGCCCCTCGCCCTATGTATCTCAGTTCATCCCTCCAACAGCTCCACTTACAGAGGAGGAGCCTGAGGCTCAGAGAGGCTGAGCGGCTCACCCAAGGTCACACAGCTAAGGAGCGGGATCTGAGTCTGACTCCAGAGCTCATGCTGGACTCTCTGCAGCACTCGGAGCCAGCCCCGACCCCCAGGTGCTCCTACCCCCACCCTCTTACCCCCAGGCCTGTTTGGCTAAGGGCAGCTACATGGATTTAGGGCGTGAGAGGGACCGACTTACCCTTCTATTTTGGGTGTGAGGGCCACCATCACCGCGGACCTGCCTGTGTGCGATAGGTCTCATTTGGCTTCTGAGTTGCAGGTTTGTCGAGCACTTTCCCGAAAGTGGATTTGACCAGGGAGGCACAAGAGACCCCTTAGTGAGGGAGGGGCTGGTGGCAGTGGCATGGGAGCAGTAGCTGAGCAGTTGGCCACGAAGAAACCAAGTTCCCTCCCGCCCCCAGCTCTGCTCAGGGCTGGGAGGCGCAGGTGATTCTTGGTGGGGGAGATCCAGCCACTCTGCTCTGATTTCAGGACCAAGGAAGCTCCACCGCTGAGTCTCAGGCCACCTTCCTCATGTGGATGAAAGGGAGGATGAGGGGACCTGGTGGGCAGCGGGGAGGAGGGAGCTGCTCCTCTTCCTCCCTACCCCCTTGGTTGTGGGGAGGGACATTGCTCCCTTCGCCCCAAGGAGAGGGTCTGGGAACTGCTGACGGGCAGCCCTGCAGGGGCCCCCCAGTCATTCCCCGGGGGTCTCAGAGTGGGAGGGTGCATGGACCTGGCCCAGGAATGCCCAGGTGTCCCAAGCCTGGAAGCCCCCTGCCTCTCCCTCCCGCACCCAGAAGCTGCCGTCTTCACAGGGCAAGCCCCTGCTCTTTCACCAAGCCCGGATGGGCTGGTGAGAAAGGAAGGAAATGCTGCGGCTTCCAGTGCTCCAGCTCCCGTCCCCGCAGCAGGGGAAGGGGAGGTGGATTGGGTTCCAGTAGCAGGGGTGGTGACACCCACACCATCAGGAGGAGGCTAGGAAGCCGAGCCAGGCATTCTGCTCGGCATTTGCTGTTCACATTTCTTTCCAGAGCCCCAGAGCTAGGGCGGGCCCTGGATGCAGGTCCCAGTAAGACCCTTAGCAAGGAGAAGCTTGAATAGAACCACTAGGTCTTCAGACTTCCCTGCAGTGGAAGGAGAGGGGTTAACTGCTTCTAAGTCGCCAGGGACCCCAAGGGGCCCAGTCCAGGGAGTCAGAAGCCTAAGCAGTAGGACTCCGGGAGGAAGAAGCTCTTTCCATGCCCTGGCTTGGGGTGTCTAGAATGTGGGCGCCTCAGACCCAGGATTTGCTGTCCCAGTAGAACTCAGTCTGTGGTAGGGACCATGCTGAGCCCCGGGCAAGGTGTCCCACCTGTCCCATTGCTGTGACAGCTTAGAGGGGTGGGGATGCCCCCCAGGGCCACAGAGCTCCTAAGTTACAGGTGAGAGCCGGGGCCCACCCAGGCTTTCTCTGTCCTGTCCCCCTGGCCATGTAGGGGACGCTGCTGCCAGCAGGTTGGCTGGCCCCAGTCACTGGCCGCCTGCTTTTCCGGACCCTCATGCCAGGAGCATTGGGATCTTCCCAGCTGGGAGCTTGTGGCTCGGAGTCCAGCATATGGCTGGAGGTCACACAGGAGCAGCGCGGAGCACAGGCTGCCTTCTCTGGGCCACTATGCATGTCTTGCACCTGCTCCTGCCCCCTTTTCCCCCACCCAGACACAGAGCTCTTGGCCTGAACAGGGAAGAGCCCCCACTGGCCAGAGCTGAAGCTTCCAGAACCACGCTCAGGGCTTCTCAGCTCTGGGCTGGCAGCGGAGAGAGCCTCAGGCTTCTCTGCCAAGGCCCGTTTCTGACTCAAGGACAAAACCCTGTGAATTTCTCCCCTGGAATGGTCAGGTTAACGGCTGGCTTCAGGGCCTCGGAAAGTGAGGCTGCGGAGAACACGCTCTCCCCAAGGAAGACCTGAGACCCCCCGGGAGGGCGTTTCCTGGCTGGGGAGGGGAAGGCACTCCACACGATCTGCATAATGGTGCGCCCTCCCCCACACACAGGCTCCCTCCGCCTTCCCACCACACCCGTTCTGAGTGCCGCAGAGGCACAGCTTCGCATTTCCTAGAGAAGGGGGAGGGCCTTGCTCAAGGTCACTGGGGGTTCGTTCAGGGAGGAGGAGGAGAGGAGAGCACAGGCCGCCCCCCTTCCATTTAAAGCTCCAAAGGAGTCCACATTCCCTCCCATCTGGGTGGGACCGCAGGTCGGGGCCACAGCAGACCAAGGGCAGGCTCAAAGCAGGCCAGAGGAGCCCCACATTCACTCTGAACTGGCACCTGCCCCTCAATAGCCCAATGGGAGATGAGGGCACCCAGCAGGGCTCCCCAAGGGAGGGCACAAAGATGGAGCCAGCCTGACACAGAGGGGCAGAGGGAACAATGGATGCCTCAGAGAGTTGGCCCAGGGTCATGGGCATCGAGGGCCAGCAAGAAGCTGCCAAGAGCTGGAGGAAACCAAAGCAAAGGTCAGGAATGTTCCCAGCATTCGGGGCCAGCAGCCTGCCCTGTGCCAAGCAGGGCCTGCCCAGGGTGGGGAGTGTGGGCAGAGAGAACAGTGGCACTGAAGCCCAGGGTCTGGGCAGGTCAGTGGAGAAAGTTCCTGGGCAGGAAGGGTGGGCAGCATAGTTTCCACTTCCAGGAGTTTGAGGTGGAAAGTCCCGGTAACTCCTGGCAGGCTGGACCAGGCCAGGCATGCCTAGGGCAAAGGCCTTCCAGGCCCTCTGCAGTAGGTCAGAGGTTTGCGAGGAATGGAATTTTGTTTAGAGAGAGTTTCTCACCCTTGGCACTGCTGACATTTTGGACTAGATAATTACTTGTTGTGGGGTGAATAGATGTCCTATGCTTTGTAGGGTATTTGGCAGCATCTTTGGTCCCCATCCGTGAGACACCCAGTCATGGGTAGCACCTGCCACCCAGATGTGACAATGCACTTGGGGTGTTTCGATGTGGCAAAAGAAATAGCACTCAAAGATAAATCCTCTCAGCGAGGCAATTTACTTCTATGGAAGGATGTGGCTAACGGATGGATCAATGGTGGCGGCACACTTGGACAAGGGGGGAAGGGATATTTATGCCCTGTTGGGGGTCATCTCTACTGCCGTGTCGTTCCCCTATTGGCTAGGGTTAGACTGCACAAGCTAAACTAATCCCAATTGGCTATTTTAAAGAGAGCAGGGGTCCGAGCTGGAGTGGCAGGGTGGGTGTTTTGGCGGGAAGGATGGTTACAGGTGGATCAGAGCAGGTAGCCAGGGGTGACCTAGGTCAAAGAAGGTAACCGGAGCAGATGACTGGAACAGGTGACTGGAGCAGGTGACCAGGATGAGTCAGGATGGAGCCGGGGGCTGGGGGAACCGACGTGAACTACTGATTAGAACCGGTGGAGAAGGTTGTTGACTGGAATTACAAGGAAGTTAAACTTTAAAATAGAGAATTAAAGAATAAGAGAGCTGAACATGCTGACATACTGACTTTTTGAAGAGAAACTTGGGGTTCACTATAACAGCGCATGCCCTGTCCTGTTGAGAACCACTGGTCTAAGAGAGACTTTTTCTTTGGGCTAAGCCATGTTCCAGGAGTTTCCACGGGGCCCCAGGTGGATGTCTGCACCGGCAAGCATCTCACCTGTGGCTACTGAGCTCCGGGCCAGCACCGTCCCAGCGCTCTGTTTCAGTGTTGAGTGAGCATGCCTCCCTTCCTTCCATCCTTATTGTGAGGCAGCCCCTTTTTACTGTTTACTGATCCCTTGGAGATTCACTGCCCTCTTCCTGGTCTCTGTTTCCACTGGCTGGCAGATCAAATCCTGACCCAATGCCCCATCGTTTTCATTGCTTAGCTTTGGAGTCTGTCTTGATAGCTGTAAGAGAAACTCCCTACTCATTGCTGTCTTTTAAAATGTGCTTTTTAAAATTTTGAGACAGAGTCTTGCTTCATTGCCCAAGATGGAGTGCAGTGGTGCAATGTTGGCTGACTGTGACCTCCACCTCCTTGGCTCAAGCATCCAACCTCAGCCTCCCAAGTAGCTGGGATTAGAGGTGCGCACCACCATGCCCAAATAATTTTTGTATTTTTTGTAGAGACAGGGTTGCACCATGTTGCCCAGGCTGGTCTCAAACTCCTGGACTCAAGTGATCCACTCGCCTCAGCCTCCCAAAGTGCTGGGATTACAGACATGAGTCACTGTGCGTGGGTTCCAAAACGTTCATGATTATTCATCTGCATTTTCTCTTCCTGATGAAAATGATTTTATTTATTTTTATTAGTTTTATTTTTATTAGTTATACATACTCGTAGTCAGAGGTCAGAAGACTATGGACAGTGGGCCAAGTCCAACCCACCACCGGTTTTTGCTAACAAAGTTGTATCGGAACACAGCCAGGCTGGTTCATTTACCTGTTGTCAGTGACCGCTTTCATGGTACGATGGCAGAGTTGAGTAGATGGGACAGAGTCCATGTGGACTGGAAAGCCTGAAACCATGGCCAGCATCAGTGGCATGTGACCTGCACAGTCACACACAAGGGCCTGCATTCTGAAGGGCCCCACCCTGGCTGTCACCATCTGGAAATTCTTCATACTTTTTGAACAAGAGGCCCCACATATTCATTTTGCACTGGGCCCTGCCAATTACATAGCTGGGCTTGTGTCAAATATTTACTATCTGTCCCTTTAGAGAAAAAGTTTGCTGATCTCCTGATTAAGAGTCAACTGGTTCTATAAGGCTTGTTGAGACAGTCAGAAGCCCCAGCTCCCCCTGGTCCCCAAAGGCAATGTCTTTCAACTTTGCAGGTGATTCTTTCGCGTTTACCTCTGTGTCACTAAAGAACATGCTTGTATTGCTACTCCTTGAGAGGTAGCTTTATCTATTTTTATTTTTATTTTTTTTTGAGACGGAGTTTCACTCTTGTTGCCCAGGCTGGAGTGCAACGGTGTGATCTCGGCTGACTGCAACCTCCGCCTTCTGGGTTCAAGCCATTCTGCTGCTTCAGCCTCCCGAGTAGCTGGGATTACAGGTGTGCACCACCATGCCAGGCTAATTTTTCTATTTTTAGTTAAGACAGGTTTTGCTATGTTGGCCAGGCTGGTCTGGAACTCCTGACCTCAAGTCATCTTCCTGCCTTGGCCTCCCAAAGTGCTGAGATTACAGGTGTGAGCCACCACACCCAGCCCCAAGACTATTTTTTTTAAAGTGCCACACAATGGTTTTATTTTTGGGTTTTTTGTGGGTTTTTTTTTTGAGATGGGGTCTCGCTATGTTGTCCAGGCTGATCTTGAACTCCAGGCCTCAAGCAGTCCTCCCACCTCCGCCTCTTGAGTAGCTGGGATTACAGATGCAAGCCACCATACCCAGCTTGCATAATGGTGTTGATGTGCAGGCAATATTTTAAGCCACTGCTCATCAGGTAGTCTCCTGATGAGGGGTATAGGGGAGGTGAATGTTCTGGAACCGGGGTTGTTTGAAAATGTCTTTATTCTCACTCCCCATACTGATTCATAGTTAGGCTGGATATAGGATTCTGGGTTGTAAATTATTTTTCTTGAGTATTTTGAATGCAATTCTCACTGTATTCCAGTTTCCAATATTGCTGTTGAGAGGTTCAAAGCCATTCCAATTACTGATTTTCTATGCTTGTGTTTGTCTTGCCTTTCCTCTCTGGAAGCATGTAGAAACCACCTTTGTTCACAGAGGTCTAAAATTTCATGGTGACATGTTTTGATGTAAGTGTGTTTTCATCATATTGCAGGTAATTGGTGGTGCTTTGAAGCTAGAAATTGAAATTCTTCATTTCTGGAATGTGTTATTTGTTTGTCGTTGAGACAAGTTCTCACTCTTTTGCTCAGGCTGGAGTGCAGTGGCATGATCATAGCTCACTGCCACCTCAGCCTCCCGCGCTCAAGGGATCCTTCCACCTCAACCATCTGAATAGCTGCTGCACACCACCACACTTAGCTAATTTTTGAATTTTTTGTAGAGATTGGAATCTTACCATGTTGCTCAGGCTGGTCTCGAAGTCCTGAGCTCAAGTGATCCTTCTGCCTCAACCTCCCAAAATGCTGGGACTACAGGCATGAGCCACCATGCCGGATCTGAGTTTTTTTCACTGATGATTTCCTCCCTCTGTTCTCTCTTTCTGAAATTTCTATTATTTGGATGTTACATTTGCAAGACTGGTTCTCTATTTTTCTTTTCTCTCTCCAATTTTTCATCTCTCCATTTGCTCTTTTAGGGAAATTTCTTTAACTTTACCCTCTAACATTTCCATTAAATTTATTTTCATTTCTATTGTTATGCTTTTAATTTCCAAAAGTACTTTTTGTTCTCTGAATGCTCACCCTTTGTCTCCCATCTCCCTTCACTTTTTTTTTTTTTTTCCATAGCTTCCTGTTCTTGTTTCTTGGGTGCCGTAATTTTTCTTATCAATCTGGAAATTTTAGTGCAAATGTTTAAGTGGTTCGGTTCTCTTCTCCTTACACAGTCTTGGTTTTGGTCCAAGCTGATATTTTTCTGTTTGTCCACTTTGACCTTTTTTTTTTTTTTTTTTTTTTTAGATATAATATTTCTTTGCACCCAGGTTGAAGTAAAGTGGCATAATCATGGCTCACTGCAGCCTTAAACTCCTGGGCTCAAGCAATCCTCCCTCCTCATGCTCCTGAATAGCTGGGACTACAGGCACGTGCCACCACACCTGGCTAATTTTTTGTAGAGATGAGGTCTCACTATGTTGTGCAGGCTGGTCTCAAACTCCTGGGCTCAAAGGATCCTCCCACTTCAGCCTCCGAAAGTGCTGGGATTACAGGCGTGTGCCACTGTGCCTGGCCCTCTTTTGGAACAGAATGTTTCTTGGGTAAATCTTGGATGTCTGCTCACTTAAGAGGAAAAAGACTGAGAAGCTGACTGGAAGCTGGGGTGTGTGGGTACCCCTTTCTGACGTGTTTTGTCTAGCATAAGATTTTCTGGTTGGCTGTTTCTATGGGAGAACCCCTGGTAACAGCAGCTTTGGGTCTTTGCCTCTCCGCTGGCTCATTTTCCTGAGAAGCTTTTCCAGTCTGCTGCTGACAGGGTAAAGCAGGCTGGGGGCTCAGCACTCAAAATATGGTCACTCAAATTCCCTCAGTCGCCTGCCCCTGCCTTTCCCAGCACTCTTCCTGTGTGACAGTGCCTGACGGCCCCAGGACAAAGATTGGCTCCACACAGCCACTTCATCACCAAGGCCTCTGAACGCTGCTTTCTAATAGATCACAGATGTGGCCACTTCTCCCACGTCCACCATCGCTCAGTCCAAGCTGCCATCATCTCTCCTCACCCCTGGACACAGCTGCCAATATCTTGCCCCCCCCCCCCCCGGTCCTCTCTGCACCCAGGAACCAGGGTTTCATGCCACTTCCCTGCTGAAACCCCTCCACGACTTCCCATGCCCTCAGGACACGGGCCAGCTCTCTGCTGAGGTCTGGCTTCTCCCTTCACCTCAGCCTCCCTCTGCAGCCCCTTCCTCACCCCCACACACCCGTCACATCAGGTGCCTCATCCGACTTTCGGGCTTGAAGACACAACCCATTAGCTCCTTCTCCTGAAAGTCTCTGCAGATCCTAGCACCTCTCACCCATTCTGAGAGTGCCTGCTTTCCCTGGGGACCCTGAAGGGAAAGTCTGCACCTCCATATCCATACCCTGAGCTCAAGCCCAGTACCTGGCACCCAAGAGGTGCCGAGCTGCACTGTGCCACAGAGATCATTGCCACTTGCAGTGCTGACAAGCTCTGTCCTGGGAGCTGGCTGCCTGGGGAAGGGCTCTCTGACCCACTGCCACTGACTCTATGGAGTCAGCCACTGGGTCGGTGAACTGGGGCTACATCAGCACTAGCGTCCCCCGCTCCTAGGACACCATGGTACATGCTGGTGAAGGCCAGGATGGAGGGGCTACCTCTCAGGTGTGCAGGGTGCTGAGCGAGACCCCCTGCCACCCTGCGTGACCTTGATGTGGTGACCACTCCTGAGAGGACGCTGCTCCAGCAGCTGCTTACCTTCCCCTAGGACAAGTGTTTGAAAGTCCCTTTCTAGAATGGTCCTAATGGGCATGGCCAGGGAGCTGGTCCCTCACGTGAGTAGCAGCTGGACAGCCAGGGCAGCTGGAATGGGGCGGTGGAGCCGTGTTCACAGAACATGTGTCAGGAGCCAGGCACCTGGCGTTCCTCTGCCCACCCAGAGGAGGGCATTATGATCGCCATTGTATAGATGGGGAAACAGAAGCCCCCTAAATGCCTCATGGGTTCACACAGCCAGAAAGTGTGAGGGATTCGAACCCAGGCTCTCCAGCCTCAGCTGCACCCTGCAGCCTCCCTGGTACCAGGAAAAACAGCGAGAGCCTTTCTGGCTCTGCAGCTGACCTCGTCAACGGGAATCCACGCAGACAGCTGCAACACACACGGTGTTTTCCCCACACGGGCTGTCGGTTTTGTTGGCTAAAACAGTCATCACCCGGAGCTGCTTTTCACAGTTCTAGATTCTGGCTGGTTTCTCAGCCTCTCTGTGCTGGTTAGGGGAGGCTTCGGGAAGGTGGTGGAGCAGGTGCCCTCTCTGCAGGCAGGGATTGTGAAGCATTTGCTCTGGAGCCCAGGGATGAATAATGCAGAGGGCTGTCTCCTCAGTGGGGTGGAGTCCAGAATTGCAGCGCTGCTCAGGCAGGAGGTGGGGACCCGTGGCTCTGTACCAGCACCCCCTGCTGGCCTGGGTGTGGCTCAGCCGCTCTCTCCTCTGCCTTGTTTTCCAGAAACTGGTGCCCCTATCCGATGTCCAAGCTGGTCACCTTACTAGCTGTTTGCAAAACAGAGAAATTTCTCGTCCACTCGCAGCAGCCATGTCCGCAGGGGGCTCCAGACTGCCAGAGAGTCAAAGTCATGTGAGTAGGGGAGGGCGGGCCATTTGCCCAGGCCCGGAGTGGGCCCTCCCTGGAATCACTGAGCCCGCCCTTCTCCTCCAGGTACCGCGTGGCCCACAAGCCGGTGTACCAGGTCAAGCAGAAGGTGTTGACCTCCTTGGCCTGGAGGTGCTGCCCTGGGTACACAGGCCCCAACTGCGAGCACCACGGTACGGCTCCCTACCGCCCCCTCCCCACTTGACCACTGATTCCCAAGATCAAGCAGCTCCTCTGACCGCTGGGTCAATATCTAATGCTTTCTTTGCAGATTCCATGGCAATCCCTGAGCCTGCAGATCCTGGTGACGGCCACCAGGAACCTGGGGACGGACCAATCAACTTCGAACCTGGTGTGTTCCTTATCGGAAGGGGCAGGCAGGCTGGTGAAGCGCACGTCACCAGCTGGCCCTTTCTCCTGTGATACGGCAGCGCCATTTCAGGGAAACCTTGCCTCCAGAATCAGCAAGGCCTCCTCCGTGGCCTGCACCACCGCCCACCTTGAAGGCCAGCCTCACAGGGCCCCAGCTGCTGCTGGCTGAGCACACACACCCTTTTCCTTCACCCCATCTTCTGGGAAGGACTGGTTCATCTGGCACTTTCCTTGCCCCCTGAATCACACAAGCCCTGTGCCTAGAAAAAGCTTTCTCACCCTTCCCCACAGCCCTAACCACGGCCAGGAAGTCATGCTGTCCTTGGTCTTGGAGTTAGCATAGGAAACCCACCAAGAGACGCTATTTGCATCAAGGCCCTTTGAGGCTGGAGCCAAGATTGAGAAAGCAAATGAGTTTCATCATGTGGTGAAGTATTTATTGACAAGGGCTACCATGAATGATGTTGTGAGGCCATGTGCACGTGCTAAAAGTGGGAGTGTGCCATGATTGATTAGTCATGTTTGCTGTGGGTGTAGGAGGCAGAGTGAGGGCTCATTTGCTATGCATTTGCCCTCCAGGGGTTTAAGGCTTCTAAGCCCCTGCTCAGAGGACGTCAGCAGCTACCTTCCCTGCTCTCAGCCCTCAACTCTCTTTCTCTGAACCTCATGGTCTTCCCAAGCCTGGTGAGTTAGCCCTTGACATTTATGTCTGCTGTGTATTCAGGCCACCTGGCTGCAGTGATCAGTGAGGTTGAGGTGCAACAGGAACAGCAGGAACGCCTGCTGGGAGATCTCCAGAATGATGTGCACCAGGTGGCAGACAGCCTGCCAGGCCTGTGGAAGGCCCTGCCTGGTAACCTCACAGCTGCAACGATGGAAGCAAATCAAACAGAGCACGGTGAGTGGCAGGCTTCAGGGGCTAAGGAAGAGCCTGGTCACATTGAGGGGAGTCGGGGAGGACCCCACTGGTCCCAGCCTGGGAGGAGCGTCTGCTCCTGCAGGGCTTGTGTCACACCGCATGTCTGTTCTGTTGCAGAGTTTCCTGATAGATCATTGGAGCAGGTGCTGCTACCCCACATGGACACCTTCCTGCAAGTGCATTTCAGCCCCATCTGGAGGAGCTTTAATCAAAGTCTGCACAGCCTTTCCCAGGCCATAAGAAACCTGTCTCTTGATGTGGAGGCCAACCGCCAGGCCATCTCGAGAGTCCAGGACAGTGCCATGGTCAGGGCTGACTTCCAGGAGCTTGGTGCCAAATTTGAGGCCAAGGTCCAGGAGAATGCTCAGAGAGTCGGTCAGCTGCAGCAGGACATGGAGGACCGCCTGCATGCCCAGCACCTTACCCTGCAGCGCTCGGTCTCGGAGCTCCAGGCTGATGTGGACACCAAATTGAAGAGGCTGTACAAGGCCCAGGAGGCCCGAGGGACCAATGGCAGCCTGGTGGTGGCAACACCCTGGGCTGGGGCAAAGCCTGAGCCGGAGAGCCTGCAGGCCAGGCTGGGCCAGCTGCAAAGGAACCTCTCAGAGCTGCATATGACCACGGCTGTCAGGGAGAAGGAGTTGCAGAACACCCTAGAGGACATGAAGGCCACCCTGACCCAGCACGGGGATGAGATCAAGGAACTGTACTCGGAATCGGACGAGACCTTTGATCAGATCAACAAGGTGGAGCGGCAGGTGGAGGAGCTGCAGGTGAACCACACGGCGCTCCGTGAGCTGCGGGTGATCCTGATGGAGAAGTCTCTGATCATGGAGGAGAACAAGGAGGAGGTGGAGCGGCAGCTCCTGGAGCTCAACCTCACGCTGCAGCACCTGCAGGGTGGCCACGCCGACCTCATGAAGTACGTGAAGGACTGCAACTGCCAGAAGCTCTACTTAGACCTGGACGTTATCCGGGAGGGCCAGAGGGGCGCCACGCGCGCCTTGGAGGAGGCCCAGGTGAGCCTGGACGAGCGGCGCCAGCTGGACGGCCCCTCCCTGCAGGCCCTGCAGAGCGCCGTGGACGCCGTGTCGCTGGCTGTGGACACGCACAAAGCGGAGGGCGAGCGGGCGCGGGCGGCCATGGCGCGGCTCCGGAGCCAGGTGCAGGCGCTGGACGACGAGGTGGGCGCACTGAAGGCGGCCGCGGCCGAGGCCGGCCACGAGGTGCGCCAGCTGCACAGCGCCTTTGCCGCCCTGCTGGAGGACGCGCTGCGGCACGAGGCAGTGCTGGCCGCGCTCTTCGGGGAGGAGGTGATGGAGGAGATGTCTGAGGAGGCCCCGGGGCCACTGCCCCTGAGCTACGAGCAGATCCGCGTGGCCTTACAGGACGCCGCCATCGGGCTGCAGGAGCAGGCGCTTGGCTGGGACATGCTGGCCGCCCGGGTGGCGGCCCTGGAGCAGGCCTTGGAGCTCCCGCGGCCGGCAGAGCGCCTGGAGCCCAGCCACGACGTGGGCCACGAGGAGGCCGCCACCACCACCCTGGCCGGCCTGGCTCGGGAGCTCCAGAGCCTGAGCCATGAAGTCAAGCGTGTCAGGGAGTGCTGCGAGGCCGAGGCCGGGGCGGTCTCCTTCAACACCTCCCTCGACGGCCTCCACAGCGCACTCTCCGCCACCCAGCGCAGCTTGGAACGGCACCAGCAGCTCTTCCACAGCCTCTTCGGGAACTTCCACGGGCTCATAGCAGCAAACGTGAGCCTGGACCTGGGGAAGCTGCAGACCATGCTGAGCAGGAAAGAAAAGAAGCAGCAGAAAGGTCTGGAAGCTCCCCGGAAGAGAGACAAGAAGGAAGCGGAGCCTTTGGTGGACACGCGCATCACAGGGCCTGTGCCAGGTGCCTTGGGCACGGCGCTGTGGGAGGCAGGTGAGTTCCTGTGCCCAGGAGACTGGGCGAGTCTAGGAGGCCAGGGTGGGCTGCCTCTAAGGGGGCCAGGATGAAAGAGAACAGGATGGCCATCAGTCACCCCTCCTCAGGGTCCACCCTCCCCTTGGCCCAGCTGCTTTTCAGGGCTGTGGCCTCACAAGCTACCTGGCAAATGGGGAGACAGAAGAAGCCACAAGAACCACCTGCTAGTGCCAGAGCCCATGAGCAGGCAGAGCCAATGCTCCTGCTGCAGAGAGGGAAGTGTTCCCGCTCTGCCAGGGCAGCCCTCAAGTCCCCCCATCTCAGCTCGTCACCGCACAGCTTCATCCCCATGTGCTAAGCCACTGTACCCCGGGAGAACGTGGATAGAGATTGTGGCCACTTGCCATGGGCAGTCCCACTTAGCCGCTGTTTCGCATTCCATGATTTAGTCTTTCTTTTTTTGGGAGATGGGTCTCACTTTGTCATCCAGGCTGGAGTACAGCGGTAGGATCACAGTTTACTGTAGCCTCGACCTCCCTGGGCTCAGCTGATCTCCCCTCCAGCCTCCAGAGTAGCTGGGACTGCAGGCACATGTCACCATGCCCAGCTAATTGTTGTACTTCTTATAGAGATGGAGTCTTGCTCTGTTGCCCAGGCTGGTCTCAAACTCCTGGGCTCAAGCAGTCTGCCCATCTCAGCCTCCCAGAGTGTTAGGATTACAGGCGTGAGCCACTGTGTCCAGCCTCAATTTCAGTTTCTTGCATCAACCGTGATCAGAAAATAGGGGAGTACAGTACAATAAGATTTTGAGAGAGGGAGAAACCACGTTCATATAACTCTTATTACAGTATACACCCCAGTGGACTGTACGGGGAAAGCCGTGGGCCCTGAAAGGAGCCCGTTCTCTCTGCAAATACAGTTAACCCGTCTCACTGCTCTGTGCTAGGTCCCCTTCCTGGGCTTTAGCACAGTGACCCCTCCCATCAGGTCAGTGACACACTCATCAGCACTACCACCTTACCTGAAACTGGGGCACAAACAGCTAGTGAGTGGCAAAGGAGTGCTGTCTTTAGGGTGCTGATTTGTCCCCTCCAAAAGGCCCTCCATGGCTGGTCCCTGCAGGTCCCTGGGCCTGGGAGCTGGCTCTGAGGCTGAAGGGATGTGTAACCAAGCTTCCCACCCCTTCCCTGAGCATGGCTCTGGGAGGGGGACAACTAGGCTCTGTGTCTCAAATGACTCTACCAGAAGCTGGGCTTGGAGCTGGGGCCATTCCCCACCCAGACGCAGGGCTAAGAACAAGGCCACCATCTTGGCCATGTGTAGCCTGGTGTGTGGCAAGTCTAAGGCCTTGTCAAAGGTCCCGTCCCAGGCAGCCCTGGCACTGTTGACCCTCCCTATGGCCCAAGAGGCAATGCAAAGCAGTGAGAGGCACCCAGGGTCTATCATCACCTGTCTATTTCTTCCTAAGTAAAACGGCAGAATCCCCACTCACATCGAAGTTACGTTATGAAGACAGCTGCATTTACCAAACACCTAGCACGAGGCTTACCTCATGTAGGAATCCAGTCAGCATCTTCCCATTTCCCCAGCGTTTTCAGGGCCAGGCTGTATCCACTTACACTGACACTTCCCTCTTGTTTCCTCTCGTGCATGGTGCAAGGCTTCAATATGCTGATGATTTTCAGAATTTGCTAGATGGTTTGGGAATGTGTTTACCACACGATCATTTATTTCAAAAAAATGTTTTCCTTAAAAACAAATTTCCGGACCAGGTGCAATGGCTCACACCTGTAATCTCAGCACTTAGGGAGGCTGAGGCAGGTAGATCACTTGAGGCCAACAGTTTGAGATCAGCCTAGGCAACGTGGCGAGACCCCGTATCTACTAAAAATACAAAACAGGCCAGGGGCGGTGGCTCATGCATGTAATCCCAGCACGTTGGGAGGTCAAGGAGGAGGTGGAGGCTGCAGTGAGTCGAGATTGCTTCACTGCACTCCAGCCTGGGCGACAGAGTAGGGCTGTCTCAAATACACACACACACACACACACACACACAGGACTGTCACACACACACAGGACTGTCTCAAACACACACACACGCACACACACACACACAGGACTGTCTCACACACACACACACAGGACTGTCTCACACACACAGGACTGTCTCAAACACACACAGGACTGTCTCACACACGCACACACACACCGGACTGTCTCACACACACACACACAGGACTGTCTCACACACACACAGAGGACTCACATACACACACACACAGGACTGTCTCATACACAACGCACACGCACACACACACACAGGACTGTCACACACACACACACAGGACTGTCTCAAACACACACAGGACTGTCTCTCTCACACACACACACACAGGACTGTCTCACAGACACAGGACTGTCACACACAGCACTGTCTCACACACACACACACACACACACACGGCTGTCTCAAAACAGACACACAGGTCACACACACACACACAGGACTGTCTCAAACACAGACACACACACGACTGTCACACACAGCACTGTCTCACACACACACACACACACACACACACACACACACACACGGCTGTCTCAAAACACAGACACACAGGACTCTCTCTCACACACACACACACTCTTCCCTTTATTTGTTTGCAGGAATGTGTGCCCTGCAGTGAAGCGCACTCTGTTTGCACAGCCCTTCCCGCATCTTATGCCCTGTCGGGCGCAAGGCTGGATGGGGTCTCCCTCTGCGGAGGAACTCCCCGCGCAGGCGCCCGGCCGCAACGGCCGGAACGAGGGCTCAGCGCCGGCAGAGGACGCTGAGGACCGGCCTTCCTTCGGCTGGGCAAGAGCCCCACCTGCTGGATGTCAGGGGAATTGCAGAGGCAGCCACAAGCCTCTGACTTGGCACAATCTCTTTTTTTTTCTTTCTTTTTTTTTTTTTTGCGATGGAGTTTCGCTCTTGTTGCCCAGGCTGGAGTGCAATGGCGCGATCTCGGCTCACTGCAACCTCCGCCTCCCGGGTTCAAGCGATTCTCCTGCCTGAGCCTCCTGAGTAGCTGGGATTACAGGCATGGGCCATTACGCCTGGCTAATTTTGTATTTTTAGCAGAGATGGAGGTTTCTCCATGTTTGTCAGGCTGGTCTCGAACCCCGACCTCAGGTGATTGATCCGCCCGCCTCGGCCTCCCACAGTGCTGGGATTACAGGCGTGAGCACCGTGCCCGGCCAACTTGGCACAATCTTAACACAAATGGGAAAGTTATTCTCAACTCTAATTCTCAGAAAATTAGAACTCATTTCTTCCAGAACTAGCGAAAAGCAACATGTTTTTATTCTTAAGGCTGTTGCTGGATTGGGAGGCAAAGAACCGGGGCTCTAGTTCCAGGACCCAAGTCACTAATTGCTCAGCAAACTGCTCCTTCTCAGGCCTTGGTTTCATCACCTAAGAAATGGGGACTTCGTTATCAACCCCTAGAGAGGGAGCAAGTTGAGGAA
Source organism: Cheracebus regulus (assembly GCA_963574635.1). NCBI lineage: Eukaryota > Metazoa > Chordata > Mammalia > Primates > Pitheciidae > Cheracebus > Cheracebus regulus. Next base: position 52,007 of record CAUYQU010014818.1, read on the forward strand.
ACCCACGGTGGACGTGACCTTGTTGGTGCCATGGCCAGTGTCACAGCCAGGACCCAAGTAGGACTCACCTTTCCCATGCCATCTCATGACCCTATCCCCAGCTGCCCAACCATCCCGGCCAGGCAGCATGGCTGGCTTCTTCCTGGCTGTCTACCCTCCACACATGGCAGCTTCCTCTGCCTCTGTGCCCATGCATGGGCCTGGCACCGGTGTTCTGTCTCAGTGTTCCTGTCCTAAGGCTAGCTAAAATTCACCCTGCAGAGAACCAGAAGTCGAGAGATTCAAGGTCTGCTCCCTGGAGGCTTGGTAATTTACTAGTTGTGTGGTCTGGAGCAATAAGCTTTTTCTTTCTGGGCCTCAGTTTACCCATATGTAATCTCAAGGCTCTGTGAACATTTTGAAAAACCATATTAAGATGACCAGCTTGACCAGGGATGGTGGCCTGTAATCCCAGCATTTTGTGGAGCTGAGGTGGGAGGATTGCTTGAGGTCAGGAGTTTAAGACTAGCCTGAGCAACAGAGCAAGACTCTCTCTAGAAAAAATTAAAAATTTGCCAGGCATGGTGGTGCAAGGCTGTAGTCACAGCTACTCAGGAGGCTGAGCTGGGTGGATTACTTGAGCCCAAGAAGTTGAGGCTGCAGTGAGCCATGACTGCCAGTGCACTCCAGTCTGGGCAACAAGAGACACTTTATCAACTAAAAAAAAAGACCATCTTGAGGGGGCTTCTCTTCTCGGGATCCACCTGCTCTTTTCTTCTTTCTCCAAGGTTCTGTCTCCAACATCCAGGAGGATCCAGCCTTCCTGGCTCTGCAGTTACCTCCCCAGTGTTGTTATTATTACTTTGAGGATGGATATTTTCTCTCCCTTGAGTACTTCAAGATTCCTAGCAAGTAGCGGTCGTCTGGGAGTCAGAGACCAGTGTTCCTGTCCCAGCCTGCCATTTGCAAACCATGTAGCCTTGGGCAGCCAGTGAAGAATTCAACCCGTTTTGTCAATCAGAGTTATTGTCAGTCAGAGTTACTGTCTTTCAAGGAAGTTGGAAGGAAAAGGGATCAAATGAGATAGTGCTTTGTGGCCAGGCATGCTGGCTCATCCCTATAAGCCCAGCGTTTTGGGAGGCTGACACAGGAGAATCACTTGAGCCCAGGAGCTCGAGATCAGCTTGGGCAACATAGTAAGACTCTCTACAAAAAAAAAAAAAAGGCTGCAGTGAGCCATGACTGCCACTGCACTCCAGCCTGGGAGACAGAGTAGACCCTGTTTCAAAAAAAAAAAAGGCGTTTTGTTAAAATGTACATCAGCTGAGACAACACACTTGCATTTTCCCTCCTCTCAATTAGTGGAAAACTGAGAATTGGCCATCTAGCTCTGCTCCTTGCAGTAACACTGACATTGGGAATATCTAAAAATAGTGACCTATTTCCAGTACTAATAAGGTGAGGACGGTGGGTCTCAGGGTTTAGTTTCCCATCCAAGGGTGTAAGAGATGAGTCACTGAGCACTTTCCTCTTATGTTTCAGGATCCCCTGTGGCCTTCTATGCCAGCTTTTCAGGAGGGATGGCTGCCCTGCAGACGGTGAAGTTCAACACTACGCACATCAATGTTGGCAACAGCTACTTCCCTGAACATGGCTACTTCCGAGCCCCTGAGCGTGGCGTCTACTTGTTTGCAGCGAGCGTTGAATTTGGCCCAGGGCCAGGCACCGGGCAGCTGGTGTTTGGAGGTCACCATCGGACTCCAGTCCATACCACTGGGCAGGGGGGCAGAAGCACAGCAACTGTCTTTGCGATGGCTGAGCTGCAGAAGGGTGAGCGAGTGTGGCTTGAGTTAACCCAGGGATCCATAACAAAGAGAAGCCTTCCGGGCACTGTATTTGGAGGCTTCCTGATATTTAAGACCTGAACCCCAGCCCTGCTCTGATCAGACATCATGGACTTGCCCAGCCCTCCTTGGCCTGGGGCTCTGGCCAAGGATGGGCTGGAGGTCATTCAGCTGGTCTGTCTCTTCCCCGGGAACCGTCTGCAAAGACAGTGTGGTATATGTGGCCTCCCTCCAGTGGCACCAGGCTTGGCCATTTCTCCATGATGACAAGGACTGGAATGCTTCCCCAGACAGGACGTGGTCCTAGGAAGCCTGAACCTCGGCTTGGCATGCCTTCTCAGACAGTACACCGTGGGCTCCAGCTCTTTGCCACACCCTGTATTCTACAACTTCTTTGGTGTTTTGTTCCTCCTGTGGTTGGAAACTTCTGTACATTTTAAACCTTTCTCTTGCTTCCTCTTCTCTTCTCCCTAATCGTATGATAGAAAGTCATTCTTTTCCAGGAGGAATGTTTAAAATGAAGGTGACGTTTTGGCCAACATTGGAAAGCACTAGAGGGCAATGGGATTAAACCAGCCTGTTTGGTCTCTATTGGTCAGTCATGGCGATGAAAGCCTGGCCAAGCAAGGGAAAGAAAATTAGTATCTTTAGTATCAGTCATTCCTTGTGTGATATAGCTTGGCTGTGTCCCCACCCAAAATATCATCTTGAATTGGAACCCCCATAATCCCGTGTCAAGGGAGGGGCCAGGTGGGGGTGATTGGATCATGGGGGCGGTTCCCCCATGCTGTTCTCGTGATAGTGAGTTCTCACGAGATCTGATGGTTTCATAAGTGTTTGGTAGTTCCCTCTGTGTTCATTCTCCTTCCTGCCACCTTGTGAAGAAGGTGCCTTGCTTCCTCTTCACCTTCTGCTATGATTGTAAGTTTCCTGAGGCCTCCTTGGCCATGAGGAACTATGAGTCGATTAAACCTCTTTCCTTTATAAATGATCCCGTCTCAGGCAGTTCTTTATAGCAGTGTGAAAATGGATGAATACACTTGTATTTATCTGTAATTTTAACTTCATGTCTTTTTCTCCTTGCCTTACACAGGGTAAAGGCCAAGACATGCCAAACATGAACTAAAATGTGTAGGGCCTTCACCTTTTTTACTTCCTCAGTATCTGAGGACCATGATAGTTCATGTTAGCATTTCTAACAAGGAGTGAGCTGAGGGAGGAGGGAAGGAAGACTGTAAAAATCCCCTTTAATAATGATCAACTTTGGAATAAAGCGATGCCCTTCAAATCTCTGCCTCACTTCTGGAGAGCAAAAATAATTGGTAGAATAGGTAGAAATATGGAACAATGTGAAACTATGTGGATAAATGTGACTTTGATTATTCCAGGCCCTGTTACATAGAATGATTTCAGTTCATTCTACATAAAACACTCGGAGGCTTCCACAGTAGGCAAAGACACTAACACTGGACTAGACACTACAGCTCATAATTGCAATTATTCCTGTAATATACCAGCATATGGTTTTCAAAAAATTTCAGATCCCAGAGCAAACTGGCCTAAGAAAGCAGTCATCCAGCTATCAGAAAATCAACTGTTGTTTTGGTATTAGGTACTCAAAATGTGTTGAATATAGTCTTCTCCATAAGAAAATCAGATTGCTGAGGCAAGATAATCACTTGAACCTGGGAGGCAGAGGTTGCAGTGAGCTGAGATTGTGCCACTGCACACTACAGACAAAGCAAGAATCTGTCTCAAAAAAAAAAAAGAAGAAAATGAGACTGAACTTGGTAGTGAGTTGCTTGTTGGCGTTAACAAGGTTACTAGCACTTCTCATTGTTTGCTAGGATTCATTAGTTCACTTGCTCCTCAGAATTTATTTAGTACTAAGTTTTGTGCACTCAGTGTATTAAAACATCAGTTTTAAAAGGAACAGTATACCAGGCCATGCTGCCGATTGAGGTTTGACCTGGGGTAAGTCACAACCTCTCTTGAACTTTATTCATCTGTAGTGTGAGGTGGTTGATCTTACAGCTCTCAGTAGGTATTCCGGCATTTTTTTTTTTTGAGATAGAGTCTTGCTCTGTCATCCAGGCTGGAGTGCAGTGGAGTGATCTTGGCTCACTGCAACCTCCGCCTCCTGGGCTCAAGCAATTCTTCTGTCTCAGCCTTTCAAGTAACTGGGATTACAGACACTCACCACTACATCCAGCTAATTTTTGTATTTTAAGTAGAGACAGGTTTTCGCCATGTTGGCCAGGCTGGTCTCGAACTCCTGACCTCAAGTGATCCGCCTGCTTCAGCCTCCCAAAATGCTGGGATTATAGGCGTGAGCCACTGCTCCTGGCCTCTGGCATTTTATTATCTTAACCACAGGTTTCAATAGCACCCACCCCTAGTACAGCTCTCAATTGCCAAGACCAATACTGCCCCAAGGCATGAAGCAGTTGGTCACACCAGAACAAAGATTAGAAGAAGCCCAGCAGCAGGTGACCCTTGCTGCTGCAGACCGTGCTGTCTTCTTTCTGCTCAATTGTGCAGTTACTGGTCAGGCTCTGCTGATAACAGTTGAAACATTAGGTAATGCAGGCTTATCCTTTGGAACTTACTGTGCATAATAAGTGAAGTGAATTGATCCTCTCCATAAGGGGTACTTGTCTAATGAAAGTACTAATGGGTAAGCTCTGCCAGCAGCATGGATGAGTCACTACAGAAATTTCTGGGATGAGAACTAGAGAAATAATGATTCTTCTAGACAGGCTGTTTTACATGCAGCAAAACATATGACTACATTTCAGAAAACTTAACATCAAGTTTAAGCGCAAAATTTCTGTTTAAACAGTCCTATAATTCGGACCCCAGATTAGCAAGAATTCTGAAGTTCATCTCATAGACTTTTCTTGTCTCTGCCTGGGTGGAGGCTCCTCTTGACTTCCTCCAAGCAGACCCCCGTTACCCAGACCAGTGGTCAGTACCCTCACTGCAGCACCTGGAATGACACAATGGATGGAGCATATAGTGGTACCCCCAAACCTGATATGGAAAAATATTTTAAAATCCCCAAATATTGGAAAACGAGAGAGTACTGTAAGTATGTCAGGAAATTTGGATAATTCCTGAAAAATAGAAACAAGGGATCAGGTCTGAAATGAAACAGCAACAGGAAATCATGACCCCAAACATGTGAGACTGCTGGGGAGATGGGAGTGCTTTGCGGGGAGCCCCAAACTCAAACCCAGCCCTTGAAACATTTGGGGGAAGCAAGCGTTGAAAAACTAACTGTTGGATACTATGTTCAGTATCTGGGTGACAGCATCATTCATACCGCAAACCTTAGCACCACACAACACACCCAAGTAACAGGCCGGCACATGTAGCCCCTGTGTCTAAAATAAAAGTTGGGGGGGGGGAACCCTAAAACAGTTCCACTATCACAAGGAAAAAAATAAAACAAAAACACACTTTTGGGGTCACTGTGTGCCAGAACTCCAGCCCTGTCATCAGCCCAAGCTCCAGGTACCTGACAGCTGCTGGGCCTCTGGAAGCAGGGAGCCCACATAACCTGACAAGCATGCCCTTACCAACCCACAGGGGCCAGTCCTGAGACCGCTCCAGAAACCACATCATGTCTAAGTCACTCCTACTGTGAGATTTTACTCAGAAGCAGTGTGAAGAGGCTACACAGTTCATGACAAGTTTCTTAGAACTCCTTTTCTCAGCCTCTGCACCCTGTTAACTCTTTAGCTCAAAAACAGAAAAGCTCTCCCGACTTGCACGAGCACCCTCTGTCCACTGCCTTCAACAAGAAACCTCCCCAAACCTGGCTTGACAACGACTCAGCTCCCTTACGGGGTGATGGAGATGGATGAATGGGGCAAGGAAAACCAGAATCCTGGAGAAGGAAAGGGGAAATGAGGCTAGCGTGGTGGCTCATGCCTGTAATCACAGCCCTTTGGGAAGCTGAGGCAGAAGGATCACTTGAGGCCCAAAGTTTGAGGTTGTACAGTAAGCTGTGAGTGTACCACTGTACCCCAGCCTGGATGACAGAGTGTGACCCTATCACAAACAAACAAACAAAAAGCCCAACCACACCAAAATAACAATTAGCAAAATTTCAGTACGGTCTGCAGATTATGGTATTGTTGGTCATTGCTATGGTATCAGTGTGAACTTCCCTGGTTCTGATAATTGTACATAATTGGCTAATAGAATATCCCTGAAGCATTTAGGGATAAAGGGGCATTAGCTCTGTAACTTACTTCAAATAGGTTAGAAAAAACTCTGTGCACACACGATACACGAACATCACAAATATCACAAGGTAGCCTCTGTGATTCCTGCACACACACACAGAATGACAAAGCAATGCTGCAAAATGTCAGCAGTCTATGAAGCTGGGTGAAGGGTAAATGGCAGTTTTTATACTATTCCTGAAACTATTTTGGAAGCCTGGAATCATTTCAAAATAAACTTAAAACATTTGGCTGTTGAAATAAACTCAGAGGGGCTGACAAAAGTAGAGGGTAAGATGAAACATATGAGAAGCATGGTAACAATTATGGAAGAAACATCCAGGGAAACTGAAATTTGTTCTAGAAAGTTCCAGAAAGAGAAAAAGAAAAAAAAGGGAAGAAACAAAGTAATAATGGTAGAAAATTTCCCAGGTCTAAAAAAAAAAAGACCCAATCAGTACTAAGTAACAAAATGAATATATTTAGATATGGCCAGTTTCAACTTCCAACATCAAGAATAAAAAGAAAATTCTATTTCTTGAAAATAAGTTAACCTGCATAACATGTCACTTATTAGATCCACATCAGACTTCTCGCTGGCGACAAGGGATGCTAGAAGATCATGGAGTATCATCTTAGAGTTAGATTCTGTCTCCAGCCAAACTCCTAGTCAAGTGTGAGGACAGGCTCAAGTCATAAAAATTGCTTTTAAAATGTCTGATTAAAATCCCTCCCACAGCAGTGTAGGTCTTTCAGTGGAGACTTCCAGTTTTTTTGTTTTTCAACACTTACCTGCATTTCACTCACACAGTAGAGCAACAAATATCATCATCTGGATTCCAAATGAGCTTTTAAAAATGGCTCCTCCCTTTAAGAAAAACAATGGGGGCCCATTTCTTTCTTCACCTCACTTGAAAAAAATATGTATTTTGAGAGAAGAAGTCTTGTCCTGTTGCCCAGGCTGGAGTGCAGTGGCACGATCTCAGTTCACTGCAGTCTCTGCCTCCAGCGTTTAAGCAATTCTCCTGTCTCAGCTTCCCAAGTCGCTGGGACTACAGGTGCACCACCACGTCTGTGGTGTGGTACCTTTTAGTAGAGAGGGGGTTTCATTGTATGTTGGCCAGGCTGCACTTAAACTTCTGACTTCAGGTGATCTGCCCACCTCGGCCTTCCAAAATGTTGGGATTACAGGTGTGAGCTACCGTGCCTGGCTGAAAATTTTTTCAATATAAACATTTCATACTGATTTTTAGATGATGGTAACACTTCAATCTTCCTGCATAATGTTTAGAATATGAGCCAGGCATGGTGGCATGCACCTGTGGTCCCAGCTACTCAGGAGGTTGAGGTGGGAGGATGGCTTGAGATCAGAAGTTCGAGGCTACAGTGTACTATGATCGTGCCTGTGAACAGCCGCTGTACATTAGCCTGGATGAGTGTGAGACTGTCTCTAAAAAAGAAAAAAATTAGGATATGAGCACTGAGGTAGATGTAGGGAGATTGAGAAATCTGGAATTGACTTAGATTTCATTTGAACAAAGACCAAGAAGCTTCTAAAATTCAGAGGAGCAATAGGTAGGCTACACATTTTCCATCAAAAAATGTGAATTAACAATTCCTATGTCAAAAGGAGATTATGGGCCGAGTGCAGTGGTTCATGCCTGTAATCCCAGCACTTTGGGAGGCTGAGGTGGGCAGATCACCTGAGGTTGAGAGTTTGAGACCATCCTGGCCAACACAGTGAAACCCCGTCTCTCTTAAAAATACAAAATTAGCTGGGCATGGTGGTGCATGCCTGTAATCCCAGCTACTCAGGTGGCTGAGGCAGGAGAACTGCTTGAACCTGGGAGGTGAAGGTTGCAGTGAGCTGGGATTGCACCACTGCACTCCAGCCTGGGTGACAGAGTGAGACTCCATCTCAAAAAAGAAAAAAAAAAGTTATTATAGATGAACCTTTCAGCCCTAGACCTTGTTCCCATCCAAAAATATTTTTTTTTGTATGTGCCATTGCACTTGAACTAAGCTGCCATCTGGATCACAGCGTTTGAGGTGACTTTCCCACTTCTGCTGGTACCGGCACTCACACATTTAAGTCTCCATGCCTGCAACAGTGCTGCTGACAGTAGGTGGCCTCTGCTCACTGCTGGCTGGCCACTGTCAGTGGATCATGTCCACCCAGTCAAGACTGTATGCTCCAAGGGTTGAGCCAAGGCTGTGTAGGAGCATGCACCTAACTTAATGTAAGGATGACATGTCAGAAATGGTCAATACACTAGAATCAGCAGACAAATGTTTCTCCAAGTGAATGAAGACTTAATAACTGATATTAGTGTCTGCTTGAAACACAAATATTAAACCTATTCTGGAAGAACAAGGACCAGACAATTCTGTTTCTTAATGTCTGCTCTATTAATAACATTAAAGAAACCTTGGAATGGAGCAGTGAGACTAATAGATTGCTGGAAAGAAGAAATGAATACATCTATTCAGTGTTTCCATAGACAGAAAGCAAGCTAGCAAGCGTCTGCAGGCCCCAGAAACCACCGAGTCTTCTTTACCAGGCTGCATCAGAGGACCTGCGGTTATTCTGAGAAACTCTTAAAATGACACTGAACAGACTCCTCTGAGGCATCTCTAACAGGCTACCTCCAAACATGCATTTGAGGAACATTAACCTGTGCCACATCCTGTCTGGGATTTAACATGTTCCGTTCCCTTGGAAAAGGCAGCAGAAGGCACTCTGCTGGGATGAATTCACACACACCTGAAAACAGACCGGTGGTGGGACTCAGTGCAGGTGGGGAAATGACCAGACAGTATTGCACAGCAGGAAGAAAGCTCTCCAAGGCTCCGCTTCCCACTGCAGCAGGAGCACCCAAAGGCCAGGTAAATGCATCCCATTACTCTAGGCTCATCAACTGCCAGCAGGAATGAAAATGAAAAGTTTGTGGGCAGCAATATGGCAATGTTTTCCAAGAACCTTAGAATTTTCCCATCTTAAACAAAGGATCTATTAAAAGTTCACATCAACTAGTCCTATTTTCAGAAATGTAATGTAAGAAAATATTTATGTATAGGGATGTTCAATATCTATTTTTCAAAAACAATGAGAATAATCCAAATATTCAATAGGGGATCGAACACAGAAATGACTCCATGTACTTGGTTGAATTTTGTGCAGTCATTAAAAAAATGTTCTTAATGGCTATTTAATGGTATACTAGGATCTTAATATCACAAAAAATGCAACGTAAGAAAGAATGAGGCCAGGTGAGGTGGCTCACTCCTGTAATCCCAGCACTTTGGGAGGCCAAGGCAGGTGGATCACTTGAGGTCAGGAGTTCGAGACCAGCCTGGCCAACATGATGAAACCCCATCTCTACTAAAATACAAAAATTAGCCAGGCGTGGTGAGGCATGCCTGTGATCCCAGCTACGTGGGAGGCTGAGGCAGGAGAATCGCTCGAACCTGGGAGGCAGAAGTTGAACTTAAGGCAAGATCAGCCTGGGTGCCAGAGCAGGACTCTGTCTCAAAAAAAAGAATGAAAAGAAACACTCAAATGTACATAGTAGTAATGCCTGGCAATAGAATTTTGAGTGATTTTTATGTGCTTTATTCTTTCCTGTTTTCCAAATTTTCTGCCATGCATACATGTTTTCATAATCAGAAAACATTTTGGTCAGGCACAGTGGCTCATGCCTGTAACCTCAGCACTTTGGGAGGCCGAGGCAGGTGAGTCACCTGAGGTCAGGAGTTCAAGACCAGCCTGGCCAACATGGTGAAACCCTGTCTCTACTAAAAATAAAAAAAATTAGCCAGGCGTGGTGGCAGACACCTATAGTTCCAGCTACTCAGGAGGCTGAGGCAGGAGAATAGCTTGAACTCGGGAGGTAAAGGTTGTAGTAAGCTGAGATCATGCCATTGCTCTCCAGTTGCGAGCAATAAGGGCGAAACTGTCTCAAAAAAGAAAAGAAAAGAAAAAGAAATGTTTTGTCTTTATTTTTCTTCCTTTTTTTTTTTTTTTTTTTTTTAAAGAGATGGGTTTTCACTGCTTTAGCCAGAATGGTCTCAATCTCCTGACCTCATGATCCACCTGCCTTGGCCTCCCAAAATGTTGGGATTACAGGCATGAGCCACAGCACCTGGCCTTGTCTTGTTTTTCAAAGGAAAAAACCCTGCAGTATAATAGAGATTTAAAAGTTCTCTATCTACACAAAGGCAAATGTGTACCTACCTGTGCTCCATACTGGGTTTCTGGTAGCTGAAGTGCACATCTCAGGAACATATGTATGTACACTAACTTACTTGTGATAAAAATCTTAACAGATGATTTCTGATGCACAATACCATCTGAGTGTAGCATCACAAAACACATCACTAAAGTATACTAAAATAAGGTTATTTACTTAAAAATGATACATTGGACATAATCTGTATATAGAACAAAGCAAGTATTGGTAAACTTAGTAAGGCACCTTTTAAACCAGATGCTGTACAAAATACATTTAGTGTGTTACATATCAAAGACAAATCTATATTTTTGGTGTTTTACAATTGCATGATAAAACTGCTTGCTTTTACCCTTCTTTCAATGCTTATGTACAGTTTTCCCTAATGAAGCTATAATATACAACATACACTACATTTTAGTTTTCAAATGGGTCAGGACAAAGGTCACTAAAAGGGCTTAAATAATTCCCTAGAAAGCAGAATACAGAGCATAAGGTAAAATTACAAGATTTTATCCTTTGCAAGAGCCATATTCACCTACTTTCCTTATGGGACCATCATTACACATGGCTTCACAGGACGCTGCCCTGGATTTTGGTACTTATGAGTGCGCCTCCTCCCTGCAGCTTCTACTGTGACTCTCACTGCAGCACTGAGGCAAGAGATGAGCTGTGGCATTGCTATTTTAACACCTGACTCAAGTCAGTAATAAATATGACTATTTTAAACATTACGAGGGCTATCATAATCTTTTCGTTAAAATAAAAATCAGTATTTCTGCTGTTGATATAATTTTAGATATTTAGAAACATTTCAAAACAACATCTACGGAAGTGTGTGTGACTTTTAAAAAGCTGCCCTGGAATAAATTATTCAGTATCAACTTGGATCTTGGGCCAACTCAAAGATGCATGACTCTTTAAAAACTATAGTGCATTTTTGTTCTAAACAGAACAAAGCATCTGAAAAAAAGTATTGATTGATAAATCAAAATCTGGCATGTTCTAGGAAAACGTAATTTAAAAAACTACAGGTCACTTCTAAGTTTAGAAACACTGCTGGACACTGGAAAGGCAATGTAAAATAGTAAAATAACTTTTGTGAAAATATTTCCCAAGAAATCGGATTCAAGTTTATACATCAGAAACTTGTTCGATAAGAAAGCTCAGTAAAAGCTTAGAATAAACAAATTGGAGCAAACCCTAATGTGCCTTTAATCCTAGAGCTCTTTGCCAGCATAAAGAGAATTCACAGGAACTCTCTTTGAGGGTTAACTTTTGCTGTTTATGGTCAGGTAGTTTGGGGGTTTTGTTTGCTTTTATATTTTAATGATTTAAAGAGATATCTGAATGAAGCTACACATTTTCAAAACACTAAATTGCAAATGGGACCAAATAATGGCTTCCAGGGTTTTACAAATTTACTAACTATGGTACTACATAATACTTCTTGCTGGTCTATCATATTCTTTAAATATTTCACTTACTCGATGAGCTTCAGATTTAAGAATAAGAGTAGAGAGACAAAAACTAAGTTTAATGCAACATTTTCAGATTTTTAAGATTCCAAAGATGGCAGATTTGCTTTTTAAAGAACACGTTATACCAGAAAATGTAGTTACTGAACAAGTTTCTAAGGTTAACTCTTGATATCACTTTTACTAGACCAAGTTAATTTTTAAAAACCGTTATAGTGGGCTCATATACTGGTGTAATTTTTTGCTTCCACATACCATTTGAGCATTTCCAAGAATAAACTTTGCCTGTCATTATATATTTTATTAAGATAAATTATTTTAAAGACTTATGGTATCAAGTCACGAGTAAACCGAAGTTAGTTTTAAGTAAATTGGGTGTTCTAAGTGCGATCAAATCACGCAGCAACTTAGATTAAAATATTTGTATTTCTCAGTATACATATGGGGGAAAACTCTGAAAAATTGTTATTGGTTATTAGCCATATGTCAATTTACTTATCTTGATGAACACTTTAGACGTTAACTATGGTAACGAAACTTATTAAATTTGTCAAAATGGTTAAGGCAAGTCTCAAATTTGTGAAATTCGATGCACATACAAACTTGTAAGTTTCAGCCTTAAATGAAAGTCAAATTTTGGTAATGGGTGGACACATGCTAATTTCCTCCTAATTTAAACCTTTTAAACTATATTGTGATATAATCACATTTATATTATAATCAAAGAAAATGATCTCACTTGATGTACCCATGAGTTGTTTGCTCAGACTAGGAGATTAATATTTAAAAGGCATTACAGAAGTGTAATAAATTCATGTAAACCAGAATTATTTCTTGAGATAACAAGGCATCTATAAAATATGTACCATTTTATTGAAGAACAGTTATACAGTGTAACTACAGATACTGACTATATGCTAAATATTTCTGCCTGATTTTTCATTGTCTTCACAAGTTAGGAAACAGAAATCAAAAAACAAAAAATCTCAAGACATATTTAACAGTTGATAAATTTATAACTGCTTTGACATATGAATTTCTAATTAGAGAATCCTTTCATTTAGAAAAATTGAGATATTACCCTAATGAAGTTTTTGCCTGAAGTTAACAAAGTCCTGGATTTGATATATTACTTTGAATGCATTAATTCTCAAAATTCATATTTAGTTCTACTTTATAACAATTCCTTCCCTTAAGGATGGGATGTGAGGTACACATGAGCTGGTTTCTACAGTATGAATGTACATACATATATAAAGTATGGTTATAAAGGAGTGGGTAATTTGCAAATAAAGCACATTATACACAAAATATAAATAACTTCCCTTTTAAAAGTTACTGAGAATAAAGAATACAGAACACGGTTATAGGCACTTACATTGCTATCAAATGCAGGAATTCACTTCAATAAGAAGTGCTTTCTTTGTAAGCATGGTTCATGGCATTGGAAGCTCCAACTTCGGAGAGGATGCTTTCCATGACAAAAATAATAACTACAAAAAAATGGTGGAAGAAGGAAAACAGTTCAAATTTATAGATGCTCTAAACTTCTTTTGGCCTTTGTATCAGCTTTCTTGTTAAAAAATAAATCTAGTGGGGAAGCTATCACTTGTAAGGTAAATGGCTTGTATGAGATTGGCGAATCTTGGTCAGATATTGCATTTTTAAAGCACAAAACCACCGGCTACCAATATCTTCCTGTGCATGCATATAAATTATTTTCTTCTAATTCAGATGGCAGCAGATTTTGAATCCTGGCGTGCATGTGCGTGCACACACACATCATTAAGGAAGGCAGGACAAACTATCATAAACTGAGCAGTATCCCAAACACATCATCATCTATAGGCTGTTTTACAAAGGTAGAATACAGACGTGCTGAATGTCTCAGGTAGAAGGCAAAGTCTATTTCTCCATCTCTGCTGCACTCATTTATCTTCGTAAGGCTTTCACAGAAAGCACCGTTTTATGAACAGGCAATTCAGTACCCAGAGATTGACTGGAGACATTAATCAGGATTGAAGTCTTGATGCAGTTCATAAAAACCCATTTTTAAAAAGGCATCAAAAACAACATTTAAAAGCTGTCCATATATAAAGAATGAAGTATTTAGAAGTTCCCAGCTTGTATTCTAATAAGAGTACTGAAAGGTTTAATATTAGCAGCCTGTGAACACATAGTGAAGAGTCAGAGAACCAAGTTAACATCCTTATTCCACTCTAATTCCATCCATTCCATGGGTAAAAACAGTTCTTGCAGTCTAGAATTTCTCCTCCGATGGTTTAACCGTCAGATTTTTACATCTTGTGATTCAACCATCTTGGCAAGTGTCTTCTTGATTCTCAATGCTGTGAGTCTGGAGGCTGGATTGTGGGCCCAGCATTCTGACATTAGCTTCAAAACTGCTCGTAGACACTGAAAAGTAAAGAGAATGTAGTGAGCAGAGAATCTTTGGTGGCATTTACCAATCACTTCTTCGGGGGACTGAGTTCCACTCACTTCATCACTGTTCCACCGATTAGACACAATTGGCCGCAAACGTTTGACACACACAACCTCACGCATATCTTCATATGACGGATCACTCGGTACCATGTTGTAATATGGCAATTGGTACTCTTCCACAATCCCTGTCAGGGAGAAAACATGGGCACAAAAATGACTGCTGGACAAAATACACCAATCTATTAAGCATCTCTTGCTAAACTATAGAACTAAAATAGATTCTTAGACAAAAAAAATACAGACAGGATGATTCACTCTTAATAGATGTATGCTTTCCTCTTATTTACGTCCAACTATTTCCCTACCTCCACCAGGGATGTCATCACATCTGTAATAGAGTCCATCAACAAAGGGCATTCCAATCTTACTTAAAAAAATATGCAACGTGAAATCAGCCATTTACCCTAAAGAATAATCTATTTATTTACATGGTTGTTCCTAATGAATAGTTTTTATTATTTTGTTTCATTTTGCTCTGCGGTAGACATATGAGGTGCAGATAAGGGTTCACACAGCAGGTGTGAAACCTTCCCTTAGGAAAGGCCAGTTTGCAAGATTTGGCCTTGGCCAGTGCCTGGGTACACAAATGGTAAACAGTTCCCTACATGGATGTAAAACTTCCCCAAAACGATGAGGGTGGCTCACCACTCCTGGGCTGTTTGTGCAAACAATGTGGTGTGTACTGCACGTCTGGTTTCCTTCTGGAATTCTGGTATATGTCAGGCAGAGGATGTCTACGTGACCAGCCTCCAGTAAAGTCTCTGGGCGCCAAGTCTCTAAGGAGCTTCCCCAGATGAGAGAACACTTTGTATGTGTTGTCACAACTTGTGGGAGGAATGAAGCATGCCCTGACTCGACAGGGCAAGACTCTGGGAAGCCTTGCCTGGTTTTCTGATCTTGGCTGATTTTGACTTGTATCCTTTCACTAGGATAAATGTTAACCATGGGAACAACCATATGCCGAGTCCTGAGCTCTTTCAAGTGAAATTGCACAACTTGAGGGCAGTCTTGGAGACTCTGATATATGTGACATCTAAATTACCTAACTGCCAGCAACTGCACCCCTAAGTATATACCCAAAGAAAGGAAATCAGTAAACCGAAGAGATATCTGCACCCTCATGTTTGCTGCAGCACTGTCCACAAGATTTGTAAGCAACCTAAGTGACCATCAACAGACGAACAGATCAAGAAAATGTGGCACCTATACACAATGGAGTATTCAGCCATACAAATGAATGAGATTCTGTCTTCTGCAATAACATGGATGGAACTGGAGGTCATTATTTGAAGTAAACAGGGACAGAAAGACAAACTTCACATGTTCTCACTTATTTGTGAGATCTAAAAATCAAAACAACTGAATTCATAGAGACAGAGAATAGAAGGATGGTTACCAGAGGTTGGGAAGGGTAGCAGGGAGCAGGGGGATGTTAAATGAGTACAAACAAAATAGAAGAATGAATGAGACCTGGTATTTGATAGCATAACAGTGGGGACTATGGTTAGTAATAACTTAATTGCACACTTAAAAATAACTCAAGGAGTATAACTGGTTGGTGAAACTAAGGATAAATGTTTGACGGGATAGATATCCAATTCTCCATGACGTGATTATTACATGTGACATGGCTATACCAAAATATCTCCTTACCCCATAAATATATACACCTACTATGTGCCCACAAAAAATTAAAACATTATATAACCGGAGCTGTTATTTTTTAAATGATGGGTAAATAAACATAATGAGAAACTACTCAAACTCCTACCTCCTGTGATACAACGACGAGCCATCTCCCAAATGATCAGGCCGAAGCTGTAGATGTCAGCCATGATGTAGGGCTGGAAGTGGTTTTTGTTCAGGCTTTCATCCAGTACTTCTGGAGCCATGTAGCGTTTGGTGCCCACCCTGGTATTCAAAGGCACATCAACTTCATTTGTGTCACTGAAACAAAAGAAAGCCAATGTCCAAGTTGAGGGCCAAGAATAAAATAGTTGATCTTGTATTTTTGTCCGATTTTTTAAAAGTTTTTCTTTCTCCTTGGGGCCAGATGTATTGCAGAATTTAGCATTTTTCAGATTTTCTTTGAATACGTGCTACATACTACATGATCCTCAGCAGGGTTGGAGTAGCACTCTTAAATCAAACTCAGAACTCCGTACTGTGTCTGCAGCAAAACACTAAGTCTGATAGTCCTACTCAACTGGATAAAGACAATACACACCTCACATCCATTCAGGTGAGGTTTTGTCACCAAGTAAGTTTGATGCCTCTCTAGGAAAGAGGACAACACTGAATATAAGACAAAGTAAGGCCAGGAGCGGTGGCTCATACCTGTAATCTCAGCACTTTAGGAGACCAAGGTGAGCCATCACCTGAGGTCAGGAGTTAAAGATCAGCCTGGCCAACATGGTGAAATCCTGTCTCTACTAAAAATACAAAAGTTAGCCGGGAGTGGTGGCACATAACTGTAATTCCAGCTACTTGGGAGGCTGAAGCACAAAAATTACTTGAACCTGGGAGGTGGAGATTGCAGTGGGCCGAGACTGTACCACTGTACTCCAGCTTGGAGAACAGAGTGAGACTCTGTCTCGGGGGTGGGGGAAAGATAATGTGTTAGATAATTATGTCTGAGAAGTAGTGAATATGGAAATAGAAGAGGAATTGTTTGCTTTCCCCACTCTCATATGATACACTCAGGCTTTGTGACACAGGATTACATTCTCTTGTTTATGGGTCCAGTCAACTTAGTTCTGCTGTTAGCAATGCTCACATGATCATATTGACAATCATTAATAATTATTCTACAGCACTGATCAATATAATGTGTTGTATTTTCTTATAGCATCTGACAAATATCTGGGCTAATAAATACTATACTGACTCAGAACACTGTAACAGATTTAAATGTCTCTTATAGTTGTTTTAAAGATGGGTACTTTTATGCTATGGCCTAAAATGAATTCTGAAATGTAAAGCACTCCATTCTAGAAATACAAGATTAAAATAGTTTCAGTGGTTTCCTAAAAATTTCCAATTTCTAATTCTAACACTTGTATTTGTTTAAAAATATTGACATTATCAAGTGGTGATAGAAAAATAACATCTTTATCTCCACTGCTTATGGGCGTGTAAACTGAGGCACACTCTTGAAAGAAATATGCAACACACCATAGTCTAATATGCACAGATTCGCTGCCTCAGCAGGCCCTTCTCTAGGAATCCATCATGAATAAATATTGTACAAGTGCACAAGGATCGAATATATAATATATAGATTAAATACAATAATGTTCATTAAACTTTCTAATAATCAATTGAAGGCACCTTTAATGTTCATCAGTTGGGTCTTAAGAATAAACTACAGCAACTCCATATATGGAAAATTCTGCATCTGTTCAAAAGAATGAGGTAGCTTTACATCAGCTGAAATAGAAGGATGGCTAAGACTATAAAACAGGAAATCTGGATGGGCATGGTGGCTCACACCTGTAAACCCAGCCCTCTGGGAGGACTGCTTGAGCCTAGGAGTTTGAGACCAACCTGGGCAACACAGTGAGACCCCCATCTCTGCAAAAAATAAAAACATTAGACAGTTGTGACAGTGCATGCCTGTAGTCCTAGCTACTAGGGAACCTGAGGTGGGAGGATTCCTTAAACCCATGAGGTTGAGGTTGCAATGAGCTATGATCACAATACTGCATTCCAGCCTGGGCAACTGCGTGAGATACTGTCTCAAAAAACAAACAAAAAGATATCAAGAATTATGTGTAGGAGTAGAAGGATGTAATTTTTTGTAAAAAGAACAAACCCCCCAACTATATATTTATGTAACTAAAAATGAGCATGTGTACATTTTTAGAATTCCATTATCTTGAATACAAATAGGGAAATATCTTTCGGAGATCAAAATAATTTCAAAACAGTAGGGCAAAGAACCACTCACCTGTTGAATTTAACAGCAAGGCCCAGGTCAGCAATACAGCAACTCCCATTTTTCTTGATGAGGATGTTTTTGCTCTTTAGGTCTCGATGAGCAATTGCAGGCTTTCCTTGGGTGCCATAAATTTCTGTGTGCAGGTGGCACAGACCACAAGCAGCTGAATAAGCCAATTTGAGCAGGGCTCTGGTGTCCAGTGTAGCACATTTCAGGAAGTCATAGAGAGATCCATTTTCATGGTAATCAGTAATCAAATAGAGCTGAGTCCAGGAACCTGTACCTTTAATGTCTGCTGCTATGAAACCTGCCCAGTTGATGAGTTTAAAAGGTTAGTTAACATCAAAGATGGCTAGGGAAAAGTAATGCTCATTCTGGATACTGAGAACAACTTAGGTATCATGTGCAGATAATGAAACTTTAATTTGCCTGACATCGAGTCATGAATATGTCACTAAACATTTTATTTCTACCATTTACAAATATAATTGTACTTCTATAATAAATTTATAAATCTTAATAATCACGAAAGTGATAATATGACTCAGAAAAAGATCACATATCCTGGGCACACTGGCTCATGCCTGTAATCGCAGCACTTTGGGAGACTGAGGCAGGCGGATCACTTGAGGTCAGGAGTTCAAGACCAGCCTGGCCAACATGGCGAAACCCCGTCTCTACTAAAAATACAAAAATTAGCTGGGTCTGATGGTATGTGCCTGAAGTCCCAGCTACTCAGGAGGCTGAGGCAGGAGAATCACTTGACTCCAGGAGGTGAAGGTTACAGTGAGCTGAGATAGAGCCATTGCACTCCAGCCTGGGCAACACAGCAAGACTCTATTTCAAAAAATAAAAAAAAAATCACATATACAAATAATCCGGAGAATATCATCAATCTACGATTCTCTAGTGGAAAAGGCTCTCAATTTCAAAGCAAAAAGTGGACACTTCTAATAAAGTTAAGAATGTTCAACCAAGAGTTAGCTCCTAATTAAGCCAACTGCCATTTGCCCATCAATAACTCACCACAGCTGCCTTTTCTGTCTGGCTCATTGACTGCCAGGTCCACGGTCCTGCTCCCTTTTCCTTTCTCTCCTACCCTCTTCCCTCCAGAAAAAGGTTACTTAGTGCTATGCCCTGAGCTGAGCTGAACAGTGCTCCCCCACAAAATTCATGTCTAAAATCCACATTACCTATAAATGTGACCTTATTTGGAAAGAGGGTCTTTGCAAATGTAATCAAGTTAAGATGACCCATATAGAATTAGGGTGAGCCTGAATTCAGTGGCTGGTGATGTTATAAGGTGGAAATATGGACCCAGGCACCCAGGAGAGGCCACCTGATGACAGAAATGGAGACGAGAGTATTACCTATAGTCAGCCAAGGAACACCAAAAATTCCTGGCAACCACTGGTAGCCAGAAAAGGCCAGGAAGGTTCCACCCCTAGAGTCTTCAGAGACAGAATGGCTCTGCCAACACCTCGGTTTTAAACTTCTAGCCTTGAAACCTGTGAGTTTCGGTGGTTGAAACCACCCAGTTTGTGGTTAATTGATACAGCAGCTCTAGGAAACTAATACAATTGCCTGCTTGGCAATGTGCTATGCACTCCAAATTAAAGGGAGGAAAACAGGAGATGAAGGGAAAAGAAAACTCAAGATAGCCAGATCAGTTTATGCATCTGACTAATCAGCTCATACCTACATTATTTTGCTACTATGTAAATATGGAGATTGGTGGGGGAAAACACACATTAAACACAGAACATACAATGAAGCTGCATGTTGGGCTGTTGAGCTTATGAAAGGCAAAAGGCATATATGTTAAGGTTACCCTAGATCACTGCTTAAATTATCTATAAGACTGGGTTTTCATTACTATGGGAGTAAGTGAAATAAACTAGTATTATTTTCCATTTGAAACTGACTACTGTTTCTTCAGCTGGTTAGTAAAGAAAGCACTTGGTTGGCATTCTGGACTGTGTTGTATTTAAATCATGTATTCTACTGGGCTTCCTTTAGCCAAATGCATAGAGTTGAGCTCACACATGTTTTCAAAGCATGTATGGAGGCTTCCATCTGCATCCCACTAGCCCTGTCAAACATGAAATTGACTGAATCAGTGTGTACCTACCAAGTATGTTTTCATGGCGCATTAGCACAGTTTGGTAGATTTCTGTTTCTCGAAACCAGCTGGCTTCTTCAGTGGTGAAAAATACTTTGACAGCCACTTTTTCCCCACGCCATTTACCCATCCATACTTCTCCATATCGGCCTTTACCAACTTGCCGGACCATCTGAATCTGTTTGGCAATAGTTCGCTGAACCTTTATAGAAAAAAGTAAAATATTTGAGCTCTTGATGAATGAAACCCATTAAGACTGGCAAAGGAGTAGTTCATCTTATCAAAAAGCATGGTGTACCCAACCAACTCCAATTAAAAACTTATAAGGTATTTTTTTTTTTTTTTGAGATGGAGTCTCACTCTATCGCCCAGGCTAGAGTGTAGTGGCGCAATCTTGGCTCACTGCAACCTCTGCCTTCCGGGTTTAAGTGATTTTTCTGCCTCAGTCTCCCAAGTAGCTGGGATTACAGGTACCCACCACCACGCCCGGCTAATTTTTTTTTGTATTTTTAGTAGAGATGGGGTTTTGCCATGTTGACCAGGCTGGTCTTGAACTCCTGACCTCAGGTGATCTGCCCGCCTCTGCCTCCTAAAGTGCTGGGATTACAGGCATGAGCCACCGTGCCTGGCCATAATGTACTTTAAAGCATGAAACAATGTACTGTGAAATTATGAACAGGTTATTCAATGTGGCTGTTTGCAAAAATGGTGATAATAATTGCTCTCCCACTGCACACAGCCATGGGTAGTCTTGGCCCACAGACTCAGGGCTTAGGCCACATGACTTGCTTTGGATAATAGAATAGCAAACGTGATACAAGAAAAGACCTGACAAATGTTTGTGCACTGGGGCTTGCCCTTTCCTGCTGCTTTGGGAACCCTGTGACCAACAAATAATGGCAGCGTGAACTGCCGGCCATGCGTGTAAACTGTACCACCTAGCTCTAGCTGAGCAAGTCCAACAAATGAACTGCCCTGCAGACTCACAGACTCATGAGAAATAATGTTTGTTGCTTCAAGGCACTAAGTTTTGGGATAGTTTGTTATGCGGCAAAGTCCAAATGACAGTTAAAGATCTTAAAAATTCCATCTATAAGACCCCACATGATCTGGCCTGGCCCCATTATTCCCTGTGACCACCTACCCATAAACCTCTTGTTTGACTTATCTCAACTTTCAGAATTCACTCAAGGTTATTCCTGTCTCTGTGTCTTTTTCAATGTCCAGTTCCTACTTAGAGTGCTATTTTCTCACTTAAACACCTTCAAAGCACCCACAACCTCTCAGTTGCTGCACTTAACACGATCATAACTTTATTCTTATTTACATATGTATTTGCTTGAATTCCATCCCCTGCTCACAGAATATAGGTATTTATTTGGGACAATATCAGAAGTACTTTAATATTTGTTAACTAGAAGATGTACATGGACTGTTATCTTTCATTTTCAGAAGCATTAGTGATTACTCTAAATTAAAAAGAACACTATATTCCAAGTTGGAAATGCTTCTAAAATGGACTAGATTTTGTGCAAACGTAAACTGACTTTATGTATCATTTATTATAGAATCCTTTTTTAACTTTTTTTTTTTTTTTTTTTTTAGTTATAGTCTCGCTCTGTTGCTCAGGCTGAAGTGCACAGGCACAATCTCAGCTCACTGTAACCTCTGCCTTCCAGGTTCAAGTGATTCTCCTGCCTCAGCCTTCCGAGCAGCTGGGATTACAAGCATGTGCCACCACACCTGGCTAATTTCTGTATTTTTAGTAGAGATGGGGTTTCACCATGTTGACCAGGCCTGTCTTGAACTCCTGACCTCAAGTGATCCACCTGCCTCGGCCTCTAAGTTTTTTTAAAGTCAAGATTATTAGGTATAATTTACATAAAATGTACTCTTTTTGAAAAAAGTACAAGCCTTAGTGCAACAAATCTATATCATGTAATCACCAGTACCACAAATAAAACATAGAACATTTTAATCAAGTAAAAATATTTTCACTTTTTGGCCAGGTGCAGTAGCTCACGCCTGTAATCCCAGCACTTTGAGAGGCCAAGGTGGGTGGATCATCTGAGGTCAAGAGTTTGAGACCAGCCTGACCAACATGTCAAAACCCCGTCTCTACTAAAAAATTATAAAAATTAGCCAGGCGTGGTGGCACATGCCTGTAATCCCAGCCACTCGTGAGGCTAAGTCAGGAGAATCACTTTTGTGTAGGCTTTTGTGTCTGGCTTCTTTCATGTAGCATAAAATACTTTTGAAATACACCCACTGCTGCTGCTGCATGTGTTAGGAGTTGTTCCTTTTTACTGATGAGTAGTATTTCACTGTATGAATGTACCAGTATTTGTTTATTCATTTACCAATTCATGAGCTTTGGGGCTGTTTCCACTTTATGTCTATTATAAATAAAACTGCTAAGAACATTGACATTCAGGCCTCTGGTGGGATAACTTTTCATATCTCTTGGGTAAATAATTAGCAGAGGATTGCTTCATTGTAAATAGAGTATGCCCTTAACTTTCCAGAGAATTGTCAAACTGTTTTTCAAAATGGCCATACCATTTTGCATTCCAGTCAGCAATGTATGAGATTTCTAGTTGATCTACATCTTTGTCAGCACTTAAATTGTCAGTCTTAGCCATACTAGATGTGTAGTAGCATCTCACTATGCTTAATTTGCATATCAATTGATGCTGAGCATCTTTTCATGTGCTTGTTTGCCGTTCTTATATCTTCTTTGGAGAAGTGTCTGTTCAAATATTTTGTCCATTTTTTTAAAAATTGGGAGTGTCTTATTGGAGTTGTAAAAGATCTTTATATATTTTGCACAAAAACCCTGTATCAGATCTGTTTTGCCAATCTGATTTGTCTTCTAAATAGCAGTTTTAAATTTTGATAAAGCCTGATTTATCATTTTAAAAAAATGATTCATACTTTCTATGTACTGAGAAATCTGCCCAAACCAAGGTCACAATAATTTTTTTCAGACATTTTCTTTTAGAGGTTTTACACTTTCTTGAAATGCTGCATTTCAAGTTAATTTTGCATATAGAGCGAGGAGGTAAGGGCTGAGATTAACTTTTTGATAAATGGATTCCTGATTTTTCCTGCACCATCTGTTAAATGGACTGCCTTTTTCCAATTGAATTACTTGGGTATCTTTGTTTAAAAAGAAAAAATATCAATTAACCATTTAAGTGCATGTCCCTTCTAAACTCTATAATCTGTTCCATTGATTTATCCTTAAGTTAGTATCAAACTGTGATCATTATTAAGCTTTACAGTAAGTTCAGAAATCAGGTAGTGATTCTTTTGTTCTTCTACTTAAAAATTGTTTTGGCTCCTTTGCATTTCCATGTAAGTATGAGAATAAATATTAATTTATATAAAAGTTGGCTCTGATTTTAATTTGGATTCAAATGAAATTACAACCAATTTGAGAAAAACTGAAATCTTAATACTAAGTCCTCAGATTTATAAACATCTCTATTTATTTAGGGCTTTATTAATTTCTTCTAGTAATGTTTTATAATTTTCAGTGTGCACATCTTGCATAAATTTTGTTAGGCTTATTCTAAATATCTCATGGTTTTTGATGCTATTTTAAATGATACTGTTTTTTAAATTTCCTAATTGTTGCTACTGCATATAAATTCAATGACATATAATGACTCTGTGTTCTGAAACCTGATAAACTCATTTACTGCTGTAGTAGTTTTATTGTATCATTCTTGGGATTTTCTACATAAACAATCATGTCTGCATATAAAGGCAGTTTTACTTTCACCTTTCCAATTTAATTTGAGTTATTTAATAAGATAAATTATAAAATTAGGATCAGGTTGGGTGTGGTGGCTCACATGTCTAATCCTAGCACTTTAGGAGCCAAGGTGGGAGGATTGCTTCAGGCCAGGAGTTTGAGACCAGCCAGGCCGACATGGCGAAACCCCATCTCTGCCAAAAAAAAAAAAAAAAAAACCCACAAAAATTAGCCAGGTGTGGTGCTGCATCCGGTAATTCCAGCTACTTTGGAGGCTGAGATGAGAATTGCTTGAACCTGGGAAGCAGTCATTGCAGTGAGCCAAGACTGAGCCACCGCACTCTGGCCTGGGCAACAGAGCAAGACTGTCTCAATAAAATAAAAACAAAACAAAATAAAATGAAATAATAAGAGATTAGTTTCTTTCAACTAATACCATTAAAAACTAAAACCTATCTGGATATCTAGTGTTCATAATACAGGTCCTCTCAAACAAGAGTTCCCTCAACCCATAAATCTGAGTATTTCCGTATATAAATGAACCTGCTGGGATTATTTTTTTCCCGATACCAACAATCAGTCTAACTCTGTTGGAATTTATTTGCAATCCCTTTAAAATTATTTTTATTGAACTATGTTTTGGTAATAGTTTTTTTATTTTTAACTGAACTGTATCTTGGTAAAACACATTGAATATATTTTGGTAGTATTATATTGAGAGAAGTATCCTCTCTAAGAATATCTGTTGAAGAAGCTTCTTTTTGATTTCAGAATCTGAAATAGTTGCAGTTCCCTCAATCAATCAGTTTAACCTTATAGATGCAAGGAATCTTATTCCTGATTCCTCTTTAAGTTGGCTGGTGAAATACTTAGAGCAAATCTTGTGAGCTAGCTCTTGCCCTTCATATAGAATTTCATGATCTAACTTTCCTTGCCCTCTCTAGAGGACTTGGTTCCTAACCTTGTTTATGGCTCTTACTTCCCTATTCTACTTTTCTTGGTTTGTATTTCTTACTTTTATTTTTATTTTTTATTTATTTTTTTAAATATAAAGAAGGGATTTAACCATGTTGGTCAGGCTGGTCCTGAACTCCCGACCTCAGGTGATCTGCCCACCTTGGTCTCCAAAGTGCTTGGATTATGTATTTATTTTTAACTAATTTCACTTTGCAATACTGCACAGCTCTTTCTAAATAAAGAGGAAAAAAATGTGTACAGTATTGTTCCCTGATCTACAATAATTATGCTGTCCACCATCATGAGGACACATTTTAAATCAACATACCATTCATATTTACATGAACTTTCAACTTACCAATAAAGGTAGTCCAGACCCACTACCAGAACTTTGTGACTGATCAATAAGGTCTTTTAGTGATTCTCCAACTGGAATAAACGCTTCATCCTGTTCCAAATCACGATTGTAACGACGTCTGCTTGAGATGCTCTTGCAATAATGTCTTTTAAAAAAGCAGAAAAAATCTATATTAAAAATCAAAAACTATAAAATCCTAAGGTAAGAAAAACCTTGAGGTTCTCTACACTGTTACCCTTCCTTGAGACAGAATCCTACCCAAATTAGCCTTATCAGTGGATAATATAGCCTGTTAAATACATCTAGAAATGGAGTTGAGAGTTCTATGCATCATGTTAAAATGAAAAGATGTCTATTTTGTATGGGTACATAAAAAGAAACTATCAAAATCAGATACGAAGTGTCATCCTAGCTATAAAAAATATACAACTTCAAAAAAATCACAATATAAATTTCTCTACATTCCTACCCAAACCTTGAAGTCCTATTTTCACACTTTTGCCAACTTGACAAGATATGAAACAATGCCTTCTTTTAATTTGCTTTCCTCTGGTTACTAGAGAAATTGAACTTTTTTTCCACAGTTCAGTTTTTTTCTGTGAACTGCCTGTTAATATTTTTAACAAACACATGTTTTTTGAGACAGAATCTAGCTGTATTGCCCAGGCTGGAGTGCAGTGGTATGATCTCAGCTCACTGCAACCTCTGCCTCCCAGGCTCAAGTGATCCTCCCACCTCAGCCTCCTGAGTAGCTGGGACTACAAGTGTGTACCACCATGCCCAGCTAATTTTTTTCTTTGTATTTTAAATAGAGATGGGATTTCGCTATGTTGCCCAGGACAGTCTTGAATTACTAAGCTCAAGTGATCTGCCGTCTTGGCCTCCCAAAGTGCTGAGATTTTAGCCACGAGACACTGTAACTGACCAACCTATTCGTGTTTATTGCACATTATTCCACTGAAGTGTCCCCTGAACTCTTCTTCTCATTGATTTGTAGAAGTTAATCTGTAACACAAATCTTGACAATGTGTTTCAACAATCTTCTCAGTCTGTGATTGTCACAGCATTCTCTTTATAACATTTTTATGTCAGTTTTTAAATTTTAGTGTAGACAAATTAATCTTTTCTCTTTTCTCCTGGGATCAGGAGTTGATTCTAGCACAGGAGTTCAAGATGAGACCAGCCTGGGCTCAAAGCAGTCCGCCTGCCTCAGCCTCCCAAAGTGCTGAGATTATAAGATTACAGGTGTGACCCGCTGTGCCTGCCCTGGTTTTAACATATTGATTCTCTCATTTAGTCATATGATCCATTCAGAATTTATAATATATAATGGAAATTAAGAAACAAAGTATTTTTCATGTAAATAGCCCAATGTGCTTAACCACCATTTTTATAATTTTATTTTAAAACTTTATATGGGTAACTGACTCAAATCGTTTAAAATTCAAAAGGCACAAAAGAGTACATGGCAAAAAAATCTTCCTCCCAGCTCTATCCCTAAGCTATCAAGTTCACTTCCTTAGAAGTGAACTATTTCCCTATTTCCTTAGAAACAGAATTACTTTCGGTTTCTCTGGTAATTTTCTGGAGACCACCGA
Organism: Cheracebus regulus; assembly: GCA_963574635.1. Taxonomy (NCBI): domain Eukaryota; kingdom Metazoa; phylum Chordata; class Mammalia; order Primates; family Pitheciidae; genus Cheracebus; species Cheracebus regulus. The sequence goes on from CAUYQU010014818.1 coordinate 79,009, forward strand.
TGCCATTCTGCACCTTGCTTCTTACCTGGGATATGATTCCACAGAAGTACATGGAAGTATCTATCACCCTTTTCTTTAATGGCTAGATAGTATCCCACTGTATGGCTGCTAAGCATTCACCTACTGGTTTTATTTACTTACTTACTTAGAGGAGTCTCACTCTTCGCCCAGGCTGCAGTGCAATGGCACAATCATGGCTCACTGCAACCTCCGCCTCCCGGGTTCAAGCAATTCTCCCTGCCTCAGCCACTTGAGTAGCTGGGATTACAGGTGCCTGCCACCACGCCCCGCTAATTTTTGTATTTTTTTTTTTAGTAGAGATGAGGTTTCACCATGTTGGCCAGGCTGGTCTTGAACTCCTGACCTCAGGTGATCCACCCATTTCGGCCTCCCAAAGTGCTGGGATTATAGGCGTGAGCCACTGTACCCAGCCACCTACTGGTAATATTTAGACTGTTTCTAGTCTTATTGCATGCAAGTGTGAAATACAATTTTCTACCATATCTGCAGTAGGAATTACTAAATCTGGAACTTTGATGGAGTGCCCTGCTGACCTCCTTAACGACTACACCAGTTGGAATTCCTCCACCAACTTAAGAGAATGCCTACTTTCCCTACACCTTTATTCCTACCCTTGTGTTATAAACTTTTAGAACTCAGTTTTAAACTTTATCAAATTTTATATTTATAGAACTGAACATTTAATTTTATCAACATCTTTACTCACCTACCCTTGAATGTCATACAGTTCTCCATGGCTTGGCAACAAAAAAGCAGTCCCTTTGTTTCCTCCTCCCATCCATTTTCCACTTCTTAGAATAAAAAACTATGACTTTTTGAAGTTTATTTAATATTTACCTCATTCTCTTTTTTTTCTGAGATGGAGTCTCGCTCTGCCGCCTAGGCTGGAGTGCAGTGGTGTGATCTCAGGGCTCACTGCAACCTCCACCTCCCGGGTTTGACCAATTCTTGGGAACCCCAAGTAGCTGGGACTACAGGCACATGCCACCATACCAGGCTAATTTTTGTATTTTTAGTAGAGTTGGGGTTCCGCTAGTTGGCCATGCTGGTCTAGACCTCCTGGTCTCAAGTAATCCACCCACCTTAGCCTCCCAAATTGCTGGGATTACAGGAGTGAGCCAGCACACCTGGCCCTCATTATTTCTAAATAGCATCCTTACATTTGACATTTTAAGTTTTTCAGTCTTAGGCTTTAACTACTGACCTTAAACTGAATATTTATACACTTTAACTACTGATCTTACACTAAATGAATATGACAATTTAAGTGTTCATTTAACACCCTGAGGTTTCCCAAAACAGAAATACTTCCATCCTCACATCCTCCTGACACAGTTACATTATTTGTTTAGCTCAACATTCAGTGCTTGCATTGTTATGACTACATAAACTCTATCCACATGTGGCCCTTGCTGTATAACATGACTATTGTTTTCTTTCCTGCACACCCTCTTCCTTTTTAGCTCCTATCTATGATTGAGAAAATGTAATATTTGTCTTTCTATGACTGGTTTATTTCACTTAACATAATGAACTCCAGTTCCATTCATGTTGCTGAAAATAACAGGATCTCATTCTTTTTCTGGCTAATATTCCACTGTATAGACCACATTTTCTTTATTCATTCACCTGCTAATGGACATTGATTCCACATCTTGGCCACTGTGAATAGTGCTTAAACACAGGGGTGTGGACAGTCCTTCAATATACTGATTTCCTTTTGCATATATGCCAAATAGTAGGACTGCGAGATCATATGGTAGTTCTAATTTTAGTTTTTGGAGGGACCTCTACACTGTTCTCCATAGTAACTGTGCCAATTTACATTTTCACCAGCAGTGTGCTAGGGTTCCCCTTTCTCCATACCCTCCCCAGTATTTCTTTTTGATAAGAGCCATATTAAATGAGGTGAGGCTGATATCTCACTGTGACAATCTCTGCTATTCTTCACATGATGTACAACATCCAAATAAAGTTATGAGACTCACTAAAAAGCAAAGAAAAATCACTCACTGCCAAGAGGGCAGGCAATCAAGTGGACTAGTCTCAGACAGCACTTGTGCTGTTGCCACCAGGAGGGCCTATCACAGAACTGTGAGTAAAAGGGAAAGGCATCTGGTGAAGGTGGTAACAGGAATACACAGATGGAGAGTCTCAGCACAGAAATGAAATCAGACAGGAACGTGAGAAAGGTAAAACAAGTTATCAAAGGTGAAAAATTATTTTGATGGGCTCAACAGTACACAGCTTAGATGGACAAAGGTGAAGAAAAAAAATCGGTACCTTTGAAAATAGGTAAATAGAAGTTACCTGAAGTAAAATACAAAGAGAAAGAGAAAAACAGAAGAATTAAAGAGCTATAGCACAACACCAAACAATTAAAATATGTATAATTGGAGTCTCAAAAACAGAAGAGACAGATAAAAGGACAGACAAAATGTTTAAAAAGAGAGTAGATAATTTTGTAATAATAATGAAAGATATCAAACCATAGATTCACTAAGCTCAGTGAAATCTGAAGCAGAGTAAATACCAAAAAAGAAACATACACACTTCTAAACGTATTATAGTCGAGTTGCTTAAAATCAAAGACAAAAAAAGATAATGCCAGGCACGGTGGCTCACGCCTGTAATCCCAGAACTTTGGGAGGCGGAGGTGGGTGGATCACCTGAGGTCAGGAATTCGAGACCAGCCTGACGAATATGGTGAAACCCCATCTTTAAAAAAATAAAAAATAATAAATAAAAAGATAATGAAGAAAACATTAAAGGATGCCATGAAAAATATTACATACAGTGCATCAAAGATAAAATTTATGTCAGAAGGTATCCAAGTAGAAGATAATAAGTGGCAGTTTTAAGGGAAACAAACTCAAGCCCACCCAGAATTCTATAGCCAGTGAAAATACCTTTGGAAAATGAAGGCAAAAGACTACAGACAAAAGCTGAGAGGAATTATGGCCAGCAGACCTGCACTCCAAGAGGTTAAATTAAAGAAATTCTTCAGGCAGAATACAGTATCAAATGGAAATTTGGATCTGAAACTTAGAATACATGGAGAGTGCTGAAAGTGATAAAAATACATGTATATATAGGGCATTTTTTCTTATTTTTAATCACTTTAAAAACTAATTGGTAGCTCCTTTTAAAAAAATCCTTCAATTTTTAATATTTAACTACTGTAGGACCAGGAGTCCCTTAAGGACAATGAGGGTAATGGGTCCATTATAAAGCCAGAAGCAGGCTTTTTATCTGACAAATCCATCTGTGAAACTATTTCTCAAGTAGAAATTCTGGGCCAAGGGTGGCTGGCAAACATCAAGACTAAGTACCCACTGTGTGCCAAGCATGAGGGACACACAAGATTCACCATGGGCACTCTTCATAATTCAATAGGAAAGTAGCAATTTAAACAGCCAGCCAGTTGATTATCAATATTAATGGTTAAGTAATCTCTGCCACCATTGAGATTCCTGTTGAATGGGAAAGCAGACTTTTGGCAAATACACATGAGTAAGTAAATGAATATTTGCCAAAGTAAAAAAATGCAAGATAAAATTAGTAAGTATTGTGGGGGTGGATCATAGGATCTAAGCAGTTTTAAGGATTAAAGGAGCTACAAAAGAGGATGCCAGAGGAAACAACCAGGAACTGGTACATGGTGCAGAAATGATGCTTCATCCACAGTGGAGGGAGGCCATGGTTACAGAGAAGGTTTTAAAGAAAGTATCGGTTTTGAGGGTCATGGGTCATGTTGTGATGAAGGTAAATGAGAATGAAGAATTGCAGATGTATCTAATCTGGAGGAAAATGACCACATCAGGAAAAAGGAAAATAAAATATTAACGAGGCACACAAAACAGACAAACCTTAGTATGTTGATGGACAGACCTCTCTTTAACTTTAATCTTATCCTTTTACCGTTTGCTGTGGAGAACAACTTGTGACTTGTTAAAGTTCAGCTAAATACGAGTGAATATCCCAAATTACAGATTTTGTATATCTGATCAATAACGAATCTTCACGTAAACTAGCACATGAAGTTCAAAAGCTAAATAAACAGGGCAGTCACAAAGTTCTACATAATGTGTATAAAAAAGCCTAAATGATCAGTTCCTGACATCTGACTGTGTGTTCTGTGAAGTGTTATAGGTCACTCACTTGAGTGTCTATGGCCTGAGTCTCAGATGAGTGGTCTTTTCTGTTCATCTTAAAAGATACTTTTAGTCTGTGTCAGGGTCACTTGGATCTCCATTTCCAGTTCTTCATTTTTTTATGTGGATTTTTATCTCCACCTGGCCTGTCTTTCCACCCGAAGAACTTCCCTTCACATTTCTTGTTGTGTAGGTCTGAGGGTGCGGAGTCCTTTCAAGCTTTCTATATGAGTGGAAGTCTTCACATTAACTTCATTTTTGAAGGATATTTTCTCTGAATATATAATTCAAGGTCTGTGACATTTTTCTTTGGGTACTTTATTTTTTGGAGACAGAGTCTCGCCCTCTCACCCAAGGCCGGAGCGCAATGGCGCAATCTCAGCTCACTGCAACCTCTGCCTCCCAGGTTCAAGCAATTCTCCTGCCTCAGCCTTCCAAGTAGCTGGGATTTCAGGCATGTGGCATGTGCCAGCACGCCCAGACAATTTTTTGTGTATTTAGTAGAGATGGGGTTTCACCATGTTGGCCAGCCTGGTCTCAAACTCCTGATCTCATGTTCCACCTGCCTTGGCCTCACAAAGTGCTAGGATTACAGGCATGAGCCACCACCCCCTGCCTCTTTGGGCACTTTAAAGATGCTGGTTCACTATCTTCTTGACTGCACTGTTTCCAACAAAAGGTCTGCTGTCATCCTTAACTTTGTGCCTCTGTAGTAGATAATCTGCCTTTTTTCCTTCTTGCTGCATTTAATACTTTCTCCTTATTACTGGTTTTGAGCAATACAATTATCATGTGCTTTTAATGTAGTTTTCTTCATTTTTTTTGTACTCAGGGTTTATTGAGCTTTCAGATATACGGGTTTATGGTTTTCATTAAATTTGAAAAAGGTGGGTATGGTGGCTCATGCCTGTAATCCCAGTCCTTTGGGAAGCTGAGGCAGGTGAATCACTTGAGGCCAGGAGTCTGAGACCAGCCTGGTCAAGATGGTGAAACTCCATTTCTACTAAAAAGACAAAAATTAGCCAGGCTTGGTGGTACACACCTGTAATCCCAGCTGCTCGGGAGGCTGAGGCATGAGAATCGCTTGAACCTGGGAGGTGGAAAATGCAGTGAGCTGAGATTGTGCCACTGTACTCCAGACTGGGTGACAGAACAAGATCCTGTCTCAAAATAATAATAAATTGAAAAAATTTGATCATTATTTCATATGTTTTTCATCCTTCTTCTCGGAACTCCAATTATATCTCTATTAGGCCATCTGAAGTTGTCCCACAACTCGCTGATTCTCTATTCATTGCTATGTCTTCACGTTCACTCATCTTTTCTTCTACAGTGTCTGTCACTAATTTCATCTAGTATATTTTTCATCTCAGATATTATAGATTTCATTTCCTTAAGTTTCATTTTGGTCTTTTACAAAATCTTCCATGTCTTGATTTAACTTTTGTAAGTATAGTTATAAAATTTATTTTAATGTTATTGTCTGCTAATTCTAAAGTCTGTATCAGTTCTGGGTCAGTGGTTTTGATCATTTCATTTCTTTCCTCCTTATGGGCCATATTTTCCTACTTCTTTGCATACCTAGTATTCATTTTTTTGGATGGCAGATATTGTGAATTCTATCTTGCTAGGTGCCAGATATTTTTATATCCCTATAAATACTGTTGAATTTTGTTCTAGGATACGGTGACTTGGAAATGACATGATCCCTTTGGGGCATGCTTTTAAGGTGAGACCAGAGTCATGTTTATTCTAGGGCTAATTATTCCCCACCAATGAGGCAAAATCCTCCTGAGTCTTCTGATCAAAGCCTATGAATTATGAGGTTTCCAACTCTCACAACTGGTGGAACAGACCTTACTCCCAGCCTTGTGCGAGCACCAAACACTGTTTCCTCGATCACTTCAGGTGATCTCTCCCCAGGCTTGGTGGCTTCCTCACAGCCCAGTGCTGCTCAGTACCCAGCTGAGTGTTTGATGGTTATCTTCTGCAAGTCTGGAGCCCTCTGTGAGGCCCACTCCTCTCCAGCACTCTGTCCTAGGAACTACAATGGCTGCTGACTCACTAGACTCTGGCCACAACTCCTCGACTGAGACAGCCCGGCGGCTACACCTGGGTTCCCCCTGTGTTGCCCAACCGGAAACTCTGTTCAGGGAGACGGTGGGCAATCACAAGCCTCACCTCACTTGTTTACTGTTTCTCAGAGATCAGTATCCTTCACAGCCTGATACCCTGATTGGTAGCTGCTAGTATATGGGTAGGGTTTACTGATTACAAACTTCACTATAAGATAATCTGCCTGGACCATTTCACTGGGCGTTAACAGCAATATTTTTAGGTTTTATCTCTTGGGCTGAACAGATTTCCTTAAGAAACATCTTATCTACTGCTTAGAGGGCACACACCTGGCTGACAGGGTTCTATTCTATGTGGCTGAAGGCACTACAAGCGGTCTGAACACACACCACAATGAAAAGTATAGGATGCTCTGCGGTAACACAGCACGAAAAAAACAAAAAAAGAAAAGTATAGGTAGCTCATATTACAAAGGGTTGATTTCTGAAATATAAAGAGCTTCTATAAATCAGAGAAAAAAAAATCTAAGCAATTCCATGGAAAAACAGGTCTCCTAAAATGAACACATGATTTAAATAAAAATACAGATGGCTTTTCTCTTAAAAGAAAAATAAAAGGATATTTAGCAATATTTTACTATATACATTACAGGCCAGGTGCAGAGGTTCACATCTGTAATCCCAGCAATTTGAGAGGCCAAGGCGGGTGGATCACTTGACAGAGAGTGAGACTCTGTCTCTAAATAAATAAATAATATAACATAACAAAATAATATATACACTACAGTACTCTTGTGTAATAAAGGAAAAAATGTGTAAAAAAAGAAAAAAGTATCTTAATATGAAAAATATAAATTAAAATCACCTTGAAATATTATCACCCGTCTTACTGGCAAAGATTCAGCTATTTGACAAAGGGACTTTTAGCTTAAAATAGCAGATTGAACATGCTTGCTTTTACTGGCCCACTATAACAGCAGTAAAGAATTTTTAACTTCTTTGTCTAACAAGCAAGGAGAAAAGGAGATAAAATAACAGTAAACATTTTTTGGAATTCATGAAGCAGATGAATGAGTATTGACTTTGCAGACCCAAAAAGTCGGATTCTTAGGCTAGAAATTGAGAAAACCAAGAAGCAACCAGTTTATACTATGGAGGTCCCCAAGAACTTAGGAACTGGCCATTGTAGGTATCTCTGGAAGTAAAGTTGAGGGTGACAATTACACTAAGAAGACTGCTTGAAAGTCAATTTTCAGAAAGTCAGACACTGAATTATTCACTACTGTGTTAACAAATCACTCCCAAACTGACTGACTTCCAACAGCAGTTGTTATCTCCCTGTTTCTGTGGATCATGAATTCAGAAGTGACTTGATTGGGTAGCTCAGAGTCAGACGGCAGTTGAGACTATACTCATCTGAAAGCTTGACAGGAGCTTGCAGTCAATTCCAAGGTGGCTTACTTCCAAGGCCAACAGGCTGCAGGCTGGGTACTGGCAGAAGGCCTCAGTTTCTCCCTGTGTGGGCCTTTCTCAGAGCTGAGTGTCCATACAGCATGATGCCTGGCTTCCCCCAGAGTGAGTGATCCCAGAGACCATGGTGACAGCTGCAATGCTGTTATAATGTAGACTTGGAAGTCACTTTTCCCATATCCTATTTGTCACACAGATCAGCCCTGATGTGTTACATGAGGGGACTGACCAAGGGGAGGAACCCCAGGCAGTGAGGATCACTGGGGGCCAATTGGGATGCTGGCTATCTCAGATGTGGAGCTCTCCTACCACCCCATCTCCTAGTCCAAAAAATCCTGTGACTTTCCCATCACCTCCCTAACAGAAGGTTTCAGGTCTATTATCTGGAAAGACCCAAAACACATTTTCTCAACTGTGGTACCCCATTGCTGAGGGTGAAGAATTATAATAAAAACATGGAGGTATGTGAACGTCTTTTCCTCAGTAATCTGAAGTGTTTCCTTTATCATATACTAAATTTCTTTGTGTACTTGGGTTTATTTATGGGTTTACTAACTTGTTTCATTAATCCATCTATGTCAGTATGATAATGTTTTATTACTGAAGTTTATGTCCATTAGGGACTGTCTCTTACTACTCTTCTTTTTTGGCAACTGTCTTCTGAAATCATGGCTACATGCATAGAATTCTGAAGCTCCAAATTTCTAAAGAAATATAACATAGCGGGCTTCTTGGGACAGATTGAAAACATTCAGATACAAGAATGCTCACTATTCCATTAATAATAAAATTATAAGTATTCATGAACACACAAGAAGTATGAAATTGTGCCCAATTAATTAATTGGTAGTAAGGTCCTTTTTCCTTAAGAGAACTATAGTCTAGTTACATAAAGGAGATACAGAACCAGAGAATACAAGTTAATGGTTTCTACAACTGGCTTTACAAACAGCAGTTGACATCTAATATTTGACAAAATATTTTGCTTCAAAATAAGTATCTTCTTACTTGTAACAAAAGCAGCTGGAGAAGATGATCATAGCAATTATGCAGACAGCCATAGAAATGAGCAAAACCAGCCATCGAATGCTGCCATCAAAAAATGGACCTGACAATGAAAGTAAACAACAAACAATGAAATGAAGAAATAATCTGTAGTGTTAAATTCTAGGTAGCTTGGTTACTGTAAAACCAGAGAAGTTATTTGACTGAGAATCATGCTCCAACTTTTCTTGACTAACCTACCTATGACAACAGGGGGCAGTGTAGGTTGCAAATACTGGTTACACAGATTGGTCCGACAACATTCTATTGTTCGGCGTAGCTGGGCTTTCGGAGAATCCTAAAAGAAGAGTAATGGTGAAATTAGAAATGGTTTGGTATTTTAAACTGATAATAAATCTTTTTAGTATTCATAAAATACAATTTCTAATTCAGTGAGTGAAAAGGACTTGCAAATTTTATATGTAAAAGATTGGTGAATGAAAGACTAAAATTTGTGCTGAAATAGTGAAAACTGGAAAATGGCTTTTCCTAAGAACATCTCCATGTGGATGGTGTGTTAGACACTAGACTAGAACATCAAATCTGAACTGAGGTAATTACAATCATAAACTGATCTGGTACACATGATCTCACTGTGGTACTGAAATGTGGATGAGATTTATGATCGACTAAAAAGTGGGGGGCGTCCTAGTCCAAAGAAAAGCCTGGTTAGCAAGGCAGCTGAACGTGCAGAGGCCACTGCAGACCCTGCCAACGCTAGCCATGTCAGAAGTCATGAGGTCAACGTGGAGACAAGTTGAGCATCCATGGTGAGAGAAAGGCAAACTACAGAGAGCATTCCTGAAAGCTGATTAGAGATCACCAGCCAGAGAGGAGACTGTCCCTAAGACAGCAGAAAGCTAGCACAGAGAAGGACACAGCCACCAGAAGGGCAGCAGCACTTACAAGTGATGTTTTATTTGATTAACAATACAGTATCTGACAAGTTGAATACTGCCATTTCAGCACAGCCTGAGAGAACTGCCATTCTGGACCAACAAGCGAACAGAAAAGAACTGTCTGTCACTACACAAGTAGCAAGAATGTAAGCACAAATTAACCGTGTTATTCTTAATATCAGATGACCAGAAAGGAAAAGCCTCAATATAACTGGCAATGACTTTAAAAAGGTAAACATGAGCCCATAACTTCAGATTCTGTTGGGAAGACAGTCAAGAGCGTTTGGAAACCTCCAAATACATGTTTACATTTAAGTTTTATTAATAACTTTTAAACAATTTTTACTTTTAAATGAGCATATGGAGAGAGAGAAGAGTTAGGGTTAAACTGGAGAGTCTGAAATAATCCCAGATTCAGAGAAAACTTACATGACAAATTAAATGAAAAGCACATAACTAATGATGAATGAAAGAAGTGCCAAGCATCCAAGACGGGTTCCAGGAAGGCTAAATGAGCTTGGCCTTGCAGAAGAGAAAAGTGGGAGGAAAAACCAAGAAAAGGTTTCTCTGGCAGCATGGGGAGAAGGATTACTAAGCAACAGATGTACTGCTGACATGATAGTAGGCGATGAGGACAAAAACGTACAATTCTTCAACTCCTGTCTTGTTTCTTCTCTATGAATGATGCTGACAGGGATGACGAAAGTAGCTCAAACACTACTAGGTGGAAAACGACATCCCAAATGTATGAAGAGACCTTACAATGCTTTTGTATTCTATGAGTGCCTATCTTCTAACCCAGGTGAATTATATCCCAGGAAGATGACAGCACTTGTAAAAGAGATGGCTGAAAGATAGGTGTGATTTAAAGACTTTAAAAAGAAGGAGGGTTGGAAACTATAATAGATAACTGATATTACATTACTTTTATTTAAAAGGGAAAAAAAGTAGACTTGAAGCTGGGTAAAAGCTGGGTATGACTGTGTATCCCTACAGTCCCAGGTACTTGGAAGGTTGACACATGAGGATCAGTTGAACCTAGGAGTTCAAGCCCAGCCTGCACAACAGAGTGAGACCCTATCTCTAAAAACAGTAATAATATTTTTTAAAAGAACCCAAAAATAGAATCTGTCAACAGATTAAGGCAGCATATTGAGATAAGATCTCAATATTACAGAAAATACAAGGGTTTTGGAATCAAACAATTTGAATCCTACCTTTGCCAGTTATTCACTTTGCGACCTTGAGCAAGTAATTTATCTCTGGGCTTTAGTGTGCTAAAAAATACAGGTTAGCCAGGAGCGGTGGCTCATGCCTGTAATCCCAACACTTTGGAAGGCCAAGGCGAGTGAATCACCTGAGGTCAGGAGTTCAAGAACAGCCTCGCCAAGATGATGAAACTTCGACTCTACTAAAAATACAAAAATTAGCTGGGCGTGATGGCAGGCGCCTGTAATCCCAGTTACTCAGGAGGCCGAGGCAGGATAACTGCTTGAACCAGGGAGGTGTAGGTTGCAGTGAGCGGAGATCATGCCACTACACTCCAGACTGCACTCTAGACATGACAGAGAAAGACTATGTCTCAAAAAAAAAAAAAAAAAAAAGACAAGACAAGAAAATACAGGTTAAAAAAATATTAGCTGGGCAAAGTGGCTCACATCTGTAACACTAGCACTTTAGGCGGCAGAATGGCTTGAACAGAGGAGTTTGAGACCAGGAGGAGTAACAGAGCAAGACCCCCATCTCTAAAAACATTTAAAAATTAGCCAGGTATAATCACAGCTATACCACAGAAATATAAAAATAAAAAAATAAAAAATAAAAAATTAGCCAGGTATGGAAGGACCCCCATGGTCCCAGTTACTAAGGAGGCTGAGGTGGGAGGATTGCTTGAGCTCAAGAGGTTGAGGCTGTAGTGAATTGTAACTGTGCCACTGCACTCCAGCCTGGGTGATACAGCAATACCCTGTCTTTTAAAAAAAATCTGCTTTATAGAGTTGTTAGGGGAAACAAGGTAGAATATACTGAATCCCCAAGATACTATTCACATATAGCAAATGTTCAATAAATTAATTTCCCTTCCTCTGAGCTTGACATGAATCCCAGATGAGATTCTAGACTAGGCCAAAAATCTTATGAGCCCCTGAAGACCCAATGTGGCTTCACTAATAAGAAGCAACACCTGACTCACCTCATGTCTGTCTTACTCAGGTTAACTACGTATCTGGGTCGGCAAAACTTGGGTTTGTCTAGATTACAAATTTGGGTGACTCGGCCTTTCCTTTTCCTGTACTCTCCACTCCTACCCTCTGCCCACGTCAACTTGTATTTCTAGATTTATGTGGGGAATACGAATTCTTGTGGGAATGGCAGCAAGGTTTCTTTTTTTGGGGGATGGATCTCGCTCTGTCGCCAGGCTGGAGTGTAGTGGTGCAATCTCAGCTCACTGCAACTCAATCTCCAACTCCCTGGTTCAAGTGATTCTCTTGCCTTAGCCTCTCAAGTAGCTGGGATTACAGGTGTGCGCCACCATGCCCAGCTAATTTTTGTACTGTTAGTAGAGATGGGATTTCACCACATTGGCCAGGATGGTCTCCATCTCCTGATCTCATGCTCCGCCCCCCTCAGCCTCCCAAAGTGCTGGGATTACAGACATAAGCCACTGTGCCTGGCTGGTAGCGAGGTTTCTGAAAAATAATTCGTCGTATAGGAGGAAACAGAGTAAGCAAAATTTAACAGTGCAGCCTGGGGAGTGGAAGAACACAAGGCCTGGGGATAGGCACTTACATTTGTTCTGCAACATGCCAGAAATGTGAGGCCTAGTGATAGGCACTCACAACTGTTCTGTGCCACACCAAGAACGCGAGGCCTAGGGACAGGCGCTCACATCTGTTCTGCACCACACTTGGCAGTATGTGAAGCACTGGGGAAAGGGTTAGGATGAGCATGATAGAGCTGTGCTTGGGTGAGATGCTCTACTTGGGTGATGTTTACCAAGAAATACAGAAAATTAGGTAAGTGCTGGTCAAAATTTTTGCTGGCATAATACAATTCTTAAAAGCAACGTATCCCTCACATATTTTTCAGGTGACACCTAAACATTTCACCATACATTTAACAATTTCTGGCTTACTGCACATAATGACACTTTGAAATAGAAGTATTACATCATTTTCAAATAGAAGTGTTATATCAGTTTTTAATGCACTCAGTAGAATCTAAATAGCATTGCAATTTGATACTCATTATCATCATTTTTAAAAAAATGAACAAATGCTTCTTTTAACAGTGAGATATTTTATACTAGAACTCTTATTTCTCCTTGAACTCTTATTTACTTTCAGTATCTCCCACAATAATTATGTCCTAAAGTAATATATAACTGTCCACATCAAAGTACATAAATTCTTTTATTTCCTGTAACTGTATGTCTTTAAGTCCTAGAAAATTATTCTCATTTATCATAATCATTATTAGCATAAAATTGATCAAAACAATATATATGTTACAATCTTTATTAAATATAAACTTAAGAAAATGTTACCGGAAAAGGCATTTTTTTTTTCTTTTTTTGAGACAAGATCTGGCTATCACTCTGCACACTGGAGTGCAGTCATATGATCTCAGCTTACTTCCAGGCTCAAGCCATCCTCCCATCTCGCCTTTTTTTTTTTGAGACAGAGTCCCCAGGCTAGAGTGCAGTGATGCTATCTCAGCTCACTGCAGCCTCCACCTTCTGGGTTCAAACGATTCTCCTGCCTCAGCCTTCCAAGTAACTGGGATTACAGGTGTGTGCCACCACATCCAGCTAATTTTTGTAGTTTAATTATTAGAGACAGGGTTTCACCATGTTGGCCAGGCTGGGCTCAAACTCTTGACCTCAGGTGAACGGTCCACCTCAGCCTCTTAAAGTGCTAGAATGACAGGAGTGAGCCACTGCACCCAGCGAAGTTTTGCGTTTTTGTAGATATGGGGTTTCGCCATGTTGCCCAGGCTGGTCTCAAACTTGTGAGCTCAAGTGATCTGCCCGCCTCAGCCTCCCAAAGTGCTGGAATTACAGGCGTGAGCCAGCCCGTAATTGCTTAAAGTCCTTCCAAAGCATATGCTAAAAATGCCATAAAGATTCTATCATCAAAAATTATTTTCAATGATCTAGCAACTTGGTTGAAAGCAAACAACTGAAAACCATCTGTCAGGTAAACACTTATTTGATATCCCCACATAGCCTATACTGATGTCTTTATTTCAAATTACCACACAGTTTGGAAATTTGAAGTTTTACACCTCAGACCTTCAATTTGTAAACTAGGAGGGGGTGACTATGAAAAGAGAGGAAGGGAAAGAGAACTGCTTGAAAATGCTTTGAGAAGTTTCTGTTCTCAGGCAGAGAAATATTCAGCAACAGGACCTACGGAAGTTCAGGATCCAAAAACCAATTCCCTTAAAACTATCTACCTGGTTGTTACCCTTGTATAACACAATCTGAGTGTACCCAGGGATATGGGTAACAGTGTGAAGATGGCTGTTAGAGAATCAATATGGTCAAAGCTAACATCTATTAAGCCCTTACTATGTGCCAATTGTGCTAAACTATTCACATGTATACCATTTGATCCTTATAATAACTTCTTCATGGATGAGAAAACAAGAGAGCAGAGTGCCTTGCCCAAAGGTTCACAGCAGTATACAAATTTGAACAGCTTGTTAAGTTTAACTACTAACTTATAATGGTGAATTCAGTTTAGGACAGGCCTAGTCTTGGGGCCTGTAGGACACTGGTTATTACTGCTGGGCTCAGTGCCCTAACCACAGCTCTTTATTCAATTTTTTAAGTGATTAAAAAAATGTATAGTATGTGTGGTTGATAAATATGCAGACAGTCCAAAACTGGAACAACTAAATTAGCATCCTTTAAATCCCGACAAATTAGAAAAAAAGATACTTATAAGATAAAATTCACATATGCAAGTATATAACAACTAAATAGGAAAACTCATTCCATTCCCATCTACTTATTTGTGTGAAGAAACCAACAGCACCAATGAAGACTGGAGGGGATGTGGCTCAGCAGCAGCATGAGTGACAGGGTAATTTCAGCCGACAGAAAGCTCAATGGTTCGAGAATATGGTGTGATTGCCAAACATCTAACACGAGACTTGGCTGTGTTTAGAAAAAGGGAACAGGGTTATTTATTCTCTATTTTTTTCCTTGGTCAGACCACATTCAATTCTGCCTATTACACTGAGGAAGTGGAGAGTGAATAACTCTAAAGTTGATCATATAAGGAGCAGCTGAGGTCACTGTGAACTACTATTTTCACTGGGCAAAGACTAGCAGGATGAAGCACTTTTTTTTACTTAGTAAAGGGCTGTCATCATTAAGAGAGATTAGGTTTGTTCTCTATGGTCCAAAGAGTCAGATAGGAAGATAGTTTTGCAGTCATTTGCAAAGAGGGTGATTCCATATATTAGCCAAGAGGTTGAAACATGTAACCTCTAAGGTTTCTATCCACCTGAGAAATTCTAAATAATAGGAACAATTTTCTAACATAGTTGAGATTTAAACCATGGACGAACAATTCTATCTGGAGCTGGTGTTCAGAAACACTGGAAGGATCTCCTGGGACAAAATTATTACACAGAATTTTGAAGAGATCAGGTTTATAACCCAGGGTCATCAGGATGCTCATAAACTATTACCATCCTGATTCCTTTGCTGCTGCTTTTACAGTAGCTCCACTAACACCTCCTTACAAGGCCTTAACATTTTTTTTCAATTTTAGTGGTTTCCCTAGAGTTTGCAGTAAATCTTTAACATTTCTAAGTTGTCTCAGAGTGATAGAAAGGTTATCGCCAATATCTTACAAGTCTTTTCAGTAAATGTTTTAATCTACAAATAAGTGTGAAAATATCATTTTTGCAGTCATGACAACCTAGGATGATTTAAAACTTTTTATAGTAAAATAATCTGGAATTTAAATTACCATAATCATATTACTTAAATAAAATTTTTATTTTTAAAGAAACAAGTTAGCTACAATTATTGTGTTAAGAAATCTTAGAAACTTTTTCTCATTGAAAATTGTAACAGTAGCCAAAGATGGCTGAAACTTAAAGTTTTTTTTTTTTTTTTTTTTTTTTTTTTTGAGACAGGGTCTCACTGTGGCCCAGGCTGAAGTGCAGTGGAAAGATCTCGGCCCACTGCAATCTCTGCCTCCCAGGGTCAAGCAATTCTCCTGCCTCAGCCTCCCGAGTAGAGAAAAAAGAAAATTGTAATCAGGCTGGGCACAGTGGCTCACACCTGTAATCCTAGCACTTTGAGAGGCCAATGCGGGCAGATCGCTTGAGCCCAGGAGTTTGAGACCAGCCTGGGCAACATGGTGAAACCCGATTTTACAAAAAAATAAAAATTAGCCAGGTGTAGTGGCATGCACCTGTAGTCTCAGCCATTCAGGAAGCTGAGGTGAGAGGCTGGCTTGAGGGTGCAGTGAGCAGAGATCGCAGCACTACACTTCAGCCTGGGCAACAGAGCTAGACACAGTCTATCGAAGAAAAAAAAGGAAAATGTAATCAAACAATTAGCTTTTCAGAAATGATTTATTTATAAATTTTATATTTGAATACAGGACAGAATCTAGACAGTATACATTCCTCCAACACATTTACTGATGTGAACATACAACAATGTGTACATCAGGCATGTTTCTCTTAGGGAGAAATCATGCTTTCATGTGGCCCCTCCCTTCTTGGTCTCATGGGTCCCAAATTATATCTTACTTTGCACTGAAAATCAGATCCTTCATATTTCATACACCCTGAAGCTAATGTGGTTTCTCCCTGGTCATCTTCTTCTATGATGGCAAAGCAATGTCCATTAGTTCTAAAACAACAACAACAAAAACAACAACATAAATTCACATAAAAAGTACTAATGAAATTTAAGTCTGAATGTGAACAGGTATAGATGGCCTTTAATATTTTGTTTTGTGATTCAGAATTGCATTCACATTGGCAAAGTCAAATAGGTTTTAAGACAAATGAAAGTTATGTCTGAGCTACAATCTAAAAGGCCGGTGACAACCCTATGTCAAGTAGAAAAGGATTTCTATTAAACAAGTCCTCTACATGTGAGTTATGTGATTTTTCTTTGCTAATCACAGGTGTGTGATCACAGAAAGCTGATTTATAAAATTTTATAAGGTAAGTCATGTTTGGAAAATATACTTTAAAATAACTTTGTCTGTTTTTATCCATTATTTTCAGTATTCCCATATGGTACATGATAATAGATAAAAACAAACTTTCCTCTGAAACATACAAATAGACTCAATGACCAAAAACAAAACTGGGGAGGGGGGAGTTGGGAAGAACAGATTAATCAAGAGCCTGAAAGGCATCTTTTACTGAATATGATAGGAAAACAGGGAGAACTTTGGAATAAGCTTTCAATCAATTTACATACCTATATTTAAAGAAATTCTTATCATTTTAGTGTTAGTGTCCTAGAGTTTCCCCCTTAATATATTCATATAGACTTTAACAGGTATGGGAGAAATTTCGAAGAGCTTTTGCTATACTCCTATTTATTGTTAATATCAGGAATTGTGCTGCTTCTACTTAGAAGAATTTTGCAGAATTCTTTGTTTTCTGTTAGGAGAAAATGTTAAGAGTGGGGTGGAATTCTGTTAAAATAGATGATGATTCAGTTTTACTCTGGGTTACTAAGGTACTAACCGACAACCCATTATATCAGGCAGGTACTATAGGCAAGAAGTTTAGCAAAAGATTATTTGGTGACACAGTGGGGAGCAGTCTCCTGCAGGCAAATTCCCAGGAAGGTGTAAATGGAAAACCAGTCACCTTAGCCACACAGAGCCTACCACCATCAGTGAACAAGTAGCAAACCTAAGACATAGTGGTCATCACTTAGGTTCAAGAGTTTACATGCTTTCTATCTGGTCCATTCAAGGAGCATACAATTATTAAGAAAGTACAAAACACAATATTTATTATCGCCTTTATAACAAGGAGACAATTAATTGACTGATGAGGCTGAGTTGTTTAGGCAATTTTTTTTGTCTTATTAAGTCAATATGTCAGTGTCTCCAACAAATATGGACTAGAATTACATGATCATATATAAACATGTTTCATAGTTAACATAAAATATGGTAGAAAAATTAAAATAGTTTTATAAATCAGATTTGGACTCGTAAGTACACAGGTAAGAAAAAAGCATACAATTAATTAACACAATATGATTCTCATATAAATGCAAAACATTTCAACCAATTAAGAAGTAGGAGGCCAGGTGTGGCAGCTCACACTAGTAATCCCAGCACTTTGGGAGGCTGAAGTAGAAGGAATGCTTGAGTCCAGGAGTTTGAGGACCAGCCTGGGAAACAAAGCAAGACCCTAACTATAGTTTAAAACAATTCATTTTAATTAAAAAGTAGTAGCAGGTTGTGGGTGAGTTTTTTGGTTTCTTTTTTGGTAATCTCTAAGTTCTCAAAAATAAGCATCAATAACTTTAAAAAAATCAGTAACATTTTAAAAAAAATCAGATGGTAAACAAATATTAGATCCCTTTGATCTTATTTTAAAAGCTGCAGTATAATGTAATTCTAATACAGTAACTTACCTATCAATCACTTAATGGAGTAATGTTCTAATATACAAAACAAAAAGCGCTTTGGCTTTCTGGAAAGATAGCATATATGAAGGAAAAAGAACCTCAGACAAGTTTAATAATTCTTAAAATAGCACTAAATGCAACTCTATTCTCCTAACTCTTAAGAAGGACTGCGTAAAATACTTACATGCATGTGTTATTAATAGCATCATCCGGGCAGTGTCCTGAGCAATAGCACTTTAAAAAAGGCAAGGTATCCTCTGGTGCTAAGGTTACTCCATTTTCTGACTTCTTCTGGTCAGAGTCTGATTTCATCCCAGTGCCGTGGAGCATACTGTCTAGATTCTGTCCTGTATTCAAATATGTAATTTGTAAGTAAATCATTTCTGAAAAGCTAATTGATTACAATTTTCAAGGATAAAAAATTCCTAAGCTTTCTTATCACAATAATTACAGTTAACATGTTTCTTTAGAAATATAAATTTAATTCACCCAACAGTCATTTGTTAATAAATTATTATGCACAGTATTACTGCACCAGGTATCGTGGGGTATATGAAGACAGCTATGTCACAATTTCTGCATTAGTGAAAGACAGACAAGAGTGGTGCAGGGCAGAATACAATCAAAACTTGTTTTTTATATTTTTTAAATAACTTAAATTTTTAAAAAATGTAACCAGGGGAAAGCATGAACGGAGTCCCCCACTACCACAATTATGCAGTCGAGTTTCCCACATTTGGGGAAATCACAGGGGTCAGCACATCCAGAGTGCAAAGAATAAGCCTTGCCCTGGGAAAACCACCTTCGTGATTGTGGTATTTCCCCTGCCAGGTAAATACACAGTCATCACTTGTAAGAAAGGCACAAAACAGGGAGAGACTTCAGAGAAGTCTGTGAGAGTTTCCAATGATTAAATACAAACAAATTCTGATTCTTCTTTTAACCCTGGTTTAAAACTCATGACTAGCTCCTTTTAACAAGTCCTTTATTTGTGCTTCTATGGGGAAAAGGAGTTAACTAAGCATCTTGATTTGGCCTTTAATTGCTTAAGTAAGAAGAGCATGGAGACCAATCATGTTATCTGGAGACTTTTGCCTCAAGGTCACTGGTTTGATTCCAGATCATGCTGCCAGAAACTGAAGATTATAGAAGGGCAGCAGTTAGCTCACAGAAATGGAACTATATTCTCACACTAGAGTCTAGTAGCTTGCAGTGACAGACACTGTCATATTTGGTACTAAATCTTTCAGGCTAGAAGCAGAACAGAGCCAAAACAAGTGTTCTAATCATTACTTTCTCTCTCTCTGACTCAGCTAGGCCATTCTTTGTGGGTTATTCTCAAGGGAATAAAAGGCAGAACCAAAGAGACAAGTGTATATGTATTTCATTATAAATGTTAAATAAGTGGTTCAAGGCACAATGCAGACTTGACTTTACATTTACCATACTCACGAAATAAACTACTGAAAAGACAAAAAAAAAAAATCACATATGCACACACTTATATAACAGAAAAAGTGCTGCTAAATAAAGTGTTTTGGTGATTGCATGTCTTCAGTTTTAATAATCATCACTTTTTTTTTTTTTTTTTTTGTTTGAGACACGGTCTCACTCTATTGCCCAGGCTGGAGTATAGGGATGTGATCACAACTAACTGAAGCCTCAAACTCCCAGGCTCAAGTGATCCTCCCACCTCAGCCTCCAGAATAGCTGGGACCAAGGGCATGTGTCACCATGCACCACTAATTTTTAAATTCTTTGCAGGGACAAGGTCTCCCTATGCTGCTCAGGTTGGTCTTGAACTCCTGGGCTCAAGCAATCCTCCCACCTCAGTCTTCCAAGTGCTGGGATTACAAGGATGAGCTACGATGCCTGGCCAATAACATTTACTTTCTTATGCTGAATATTTAGTAAAGGAATTTGCTACCAAATGAGTATATATTAACAACAGGAGAGAAAACACTTTTTTTTTTTTTGGAGACAGTCTCACTGTCACCCAGGCTAGAGGAGTGCAGTGGCATCATCTTGGCTCACTGCAACCTCTACCTTCCAGGTTCAAATGATTCTCCTGCCTCAGCCTCCCGAGAAGCTGGGATTATAGGCACCCGTCACCATGCTGGGCTAAATTTTTTGTATTTTGTTAATAGAGACAGGGTTTCACCATGTTGACCAGGCTGGTCTCAAACTCATGACCTGTTGTGATCCACCCGCCTCAGCCTCCCAAAGTGCTGGGTTTGCAGGCGTGAGCCACTGTGCCTGGCCAGGAGAGAAAACACTTAGAAGAAAAAAAAAAAGAGCTGGAAGTTTGTGTATATACATATTATCATCCATTCCCCTCACCTACCCTCTCCTTTCAGAAATAAATTCTGTAATATAATGTCGAGGCTTCCGTTAGACCTGTAAACTGATTGCCACAAAGTGGAAAGATCTCATTTTTGTTAGAAACATCAACCAACTGTAGGGCCAGGTGTGGTGGCTCATGCCTGTAATCCCAGAACCTTGGGAGGCTGAGGCAGGCGAATCATGAGGTCAGGAGTTTGAGGCCAGCCTAGCCAACATGGTGAAACTCCGTCTCTACTAAAAATACAAAAAATTAGCTGAGTGTGGTGGTGGATGCCTGTAATTCCAGCTACTCCGGAGGCTGAGGCAAAGAATCAATTGAACCCAGGAGGCAGAGGTTGCAGTAAGCCGGGACTGTGCCACTGCACTGCAGTGGGGCGACAATGCGAGACTTCATCTCAAAAAAGAAAAAAGAAAAAAGAAACATCAACTGTAAAAGATGGGGTGGGGGAAAGCAGGAGGTACAGGAAGGGAAGAAACCCACTGGGCAGGAAATGAGAAGGCTGGGATTCTGTTTTACCGTGGGCCTACCCCACTTTACCTAGCTGGATGGTCTTGGGCAAGCCATGTCATTTTTCCAGGCTTCACTTACTCAGTAACACTACAGGACTACTGGACAGGTGAGGTCAACTAATCAGCTTTAAAATCCTATTACGTTAACAGAAGACAATGATTAATTCAGCTCTAGAAAACAAACAGTAAATAATGCATCACAGCAATTGATTTTTCAAAAATCTAGTGACACAGAAAAAGCAGTTCAGTGTGGCAGAAATATCACTTGAGATAACAGCAAGAAGTGAAGGGTTCAAGTCCCAGTTATGGGCACAGATAAGTTACTCTCTGAGCCTCAGTTCTCTATCTATAGAAAATGATGATAATAATTCCTGCCTAATTCAAATCAAGAGGTTATAGGCAGATCAAATGAATATCTACTAAGGTGCTTAAAATAGATGTAAAATAACATCCAAATGAAGATGTTACTAATAACAAAGATCATAACACTAAGAGATCACTGATAACCTGAAAAACTCCAAGTTAAATGAAACTTCCTAGAATACTGTTTGGATTTACAAAACAAAAAAAACTTAATTACAATAGCTGTATCTGGAGCTTATATTACACCAAATATTCAATATTACTAGGGTTTCTACTATGTGCAGGCAAGGTATTAAGTGCTGGAAATGCAGAGATGTGGCATCAAAGCCAAGTATGTGGCCTTGAGGAACTTGGTGGGAAGCAGAAGAGTAATAAGCACAAAAGCAAATAAATACAATGTGAAAAGTGACAAAATACAAGGCTGGGCGTGGTGGCTCACAGCTGTAATCCCAGCACTTTGGGAGGCTGAGGCAGGAGGATCACCTGAGGTTAGGAGTACGAGACCAGCCTGGCCAACATGGTGAAACCCCATCTCTCCTAAAAATATTTAAAAATTAGCCTGGTGTGGTGGCAGGTACCTGTAATCCCAGTATTTGGGTGGCCGAGGCAGAAGAATCGCTTGAACCTGGAAGGTAGAGGTTGCAATGAACAGAGATCACACCACTGCACTCCAGCCTGGGCAACAAGAGCAAAACTCCATCTCAAAACACCAAAAAGTGACAAAATACAAAGGTGATATGTAAACCAAAGGAAGAGGTTCACCCTAGGTGTCAAAACCCAAACTCATCTTAGGTGTCAAAAGTAATGAAATCTAAGGTACATCTTAAAAACTTACAAGATTTCATCAAGTGGATACTGAATACAAAGAAAAGCAGCACGCAAGAGCTTCTCTGCACTCTCCCTAGGTGACAGCATCCACTCTCTGTTGACGGTTCCTGAATGTACCCCTCTAGCCATGACCTGCTTAGGCATCTCCTGACTGACTTGTCCTAAATGGAACTCTTGATTTGCCCCAAACTTGGTCTAACTGAAGTCTTTTGGCTCAATCTCCAAAATGCGCATCAATTGTTTTCATTTTTCTCCAACTCCGCTGCTGTCACCAAAGTCCATCACATCATGCCTTTACTAAGGTAAGACGTCTCCAACTGGTCACTCTGCTTCTGCTCTTGGTCCCTGCGATCCATTTCCCACAGGGCTAGAGATATTTTATGAACATGAATCTGTCATTTCTATTTAAAACCAACCAATGGCTCTGTAATGCACTCAGAAGAAAATCCAACCTCCTTCACTGGGTGCTCCTAGGGCCCAGCAGGATCTGGATCCTGCAGTGCTCTCCATCATCACTTTGCTTGGCACATGACCTTCTGTCAGTTCAGAACATGTCAATCTTTCTTCATCCACAAGTTCCATGTATTTACAAAGTATAAATTACCAGCCCTGGGGTGGACTGGGGTATAGGTTATATTTCAAAACAAACACACACAAAATACTTATTAGCTTACATGCTTAAGTAAAACATCTCAGGAAAACATGAAAACATATACAAACGAGACAAACAGCTACAAGAGGCACATGACTATCTACAAGCGCATTTATAGGTCCTTATCATCAATGGCAATTTTCGGCACTGATTATTTTACTAGTTTTTATTCCTGGTTAAGTAATTTTCACACTTTTCCAATAATTTATTGGCTTCCTTTTTCTACAGCAGATAAATGCCCTCTGCCCCAACCTTAAGATAAAATGTCTACAAAAGAACTCAGATGGCAAATGGTTGGTGAAACCAATGGGCTACTGATGCATTGCACATATGAGATAATCAGCAATGGTAGTATCCCTAATGAGTTCTGTAACAAGAATCTGCATCATTAATTAAATAGAAACCAGGAAGACATCAGGAGGAGGAAACTCAAGTACAATGAGGGGAACTGGGGAAAAGGTGGTATGTCTACAACTGTGCTGTCCAGTATGGTAGCCACTAGCCACACATGACTTAAAATGTAGATGAATTAAAATGAAGTAAAATTAAAAATCAGTTTATCATCCACACTAGTCACAATTCAAGTGCTCAAAAGCCACATTTGGCTAGTAGCTATCAGACAGCATAGGTATAGAAAACAGGTATTGGTTTTGTGGGCCCCACGGTCTCTGTCACAACTATTCAATTCGGCTGATACAATGCAAAATCAGCTGGACAACATGTACAAAAATGAGCATGGGTGTGTTCCAATAAAATTACTTATGGATAATAAAATTTGAGTTTCATATAATTTTCATGTATCATTAAATATTCTCTTGATTTTTCTTCAATCACTTAAAAATGCAAAAACACCATTCTTCACTCATGGGCAGCACAAAATGAGGCAATGAGGTGGATTTAGTTTGTGGGCTACAGTTTGCAAATTACTGATATAGATATTTCCATCGCCAAAGGTGGTTCTGTTGTACTATGTTGGTCTAGGGGGAACATTAGAGAAGAAAAGAAAAGATTTTGTGGCAGGGTCAGAAAGCACAAGAATGGGCTTTTCACATCTGATGGAATAATATGTGAATGATTAGGCTTAATTTATGACACTCTTGAAAGGCCAATAAAAAATTATAGTTAAGATGTATTTCAGTTGAACATAAAAATTACAGTTAATCAGTTAACATTAATCAAAGTTGGTTCTGAACTCATTATCAAGACTGAGGTGACTCCGACACATACATGCGGTATCATCCATGATGTCAGTCACTGGCAAAAAAAAAAAAAAAGCTTCTGGAAACATGAATATAGTCATTGCATTAAATTCCATATGCTTGCCAGGCATGGTGGCTCTCGCCTGTAATCCTAGCACTTTGGAAGGCACAGGCAGGTAGGTCGCTTGAGCTCGGGAGTTCAAGACCAGCCTGGGACACATGCTGAGACCTGGTATCTACAAAAAATTTAAAAAATTAGCTGGGTGTGGTGGAGCATACCTGTAGTCCCAGGTACTTGGGTGGCTGAGGTGGGAGGATCGTTTAAGAAAGATCAAGCCTATAATCACAGCACTTTTGAGAGGCCAAGGTGGGTAGGTCACCTGAGGTGGGTGGCTCATGCCTGTAATCCCAGCACTTTGAGAGC
The DNA here is from genome assembly GCA_963574635.1 of Cheracebus regulus. NCBI lineage: Eukaryota > Metazoa > Chordata > Mammalia > Primates > Pitheciidae > Cheracebus > Cheracebus regulus. The sequence continues at coordinate 103,626 of CAUYQU010014818.1, forward strand.
CTGAGGTGGGTAGATCATCTGAATTCAGTTGTTCAAGACTAGCCTGGCTAACATAGCAAAACCTTACTAAAAGTACAAAAATTAGCCAGGTGTGTGCACACCTGTAATCCCAGCTACTGGGGTCAAGAGCTTGAGACCAGCCTGGCCAACATGGTGAAACCCTGTCTTTACTAAAAACACAAAAATTAGCTGGGCATGGTGGCTATAACTGTAACTGTATCCCAATTACTTGGGGGCTGTGGCACGAGAATCACTTGAACACGGGAGGTGGAGGTTGCAGTGAGCCGAAATTGTGCCACTGCACTCCAGCCTGGGCGACAGGCAAGACTCTTTTCTCACAGAGGAAAAAAAAAATGCTCAAGAACAGTTTAGGCTATACAAGTCCTTTCATTGTATTATGATCAGAGTATGTGGTCTTAGAGGTGTCTTATTCTTGTTGGTTTTTTTTTCAGATGGAGTCTTGCTCAGTCACCCAGCCTGGAGTGCAGTGGCATAATCTCCACTCACTGCAATCCTGGGTTGAAGTAATTATCCTGCCTCAGGATCCCAAGTAACTGGGATACAGTTATACAGCTACAGCCACCATGCCCGGCTAATTTTTGTATTTTTAGTAGACATGAGATTTCACCATGTTGGCCATGCTGGTCTTGAACTGCTGACCTCAAGTGATCTGCCCGCCTCAGCCTCCCAAAGTGCTGTGATTACAGGCATGAGCCACCGTGTCCAGCCAAGGTATCTTGTACTTAACTGAAATATTATTTCAAAATTGCCCAAGATAATCCAAGGGTGGAGTGGGTATGGGAGAAGTGCATAGAGGCAGAGAGGAAACAGGCTTGGTCATCAGTTGATACTGTCAAAGCTGAGTGACAAGTTCTTGGAGTTTCTTTATATTATTCTATTTAGGCATATGCTTGAAATAACTATTTTTCCTATAAGTCATTTTTAAAATACTCAAATAAAACAAGAATGTATTATCATAGCATCCAAAAAAAAATTGAACCCCACAAGTAAACCAAAAAGTCCTCTTTGGCCCCATTTAATCCCCCTCCCTCTTCTTAAACATAACCAGTTATCTGTTTGGTGTACATGCTTCTAGTCCTTTTTCTATTCATTTATATGTTTATAAATAAAGTATTCTTCCAGAAAACTTTTTATTTTTTTTGAGACAGGATCTCACTTTGTTGCCCAGGCAGGAATTCAGTGGCCAGATCGCAGCTCACTGCAACCTCCGCTTCCCAGGTTCAAGTGATCCTCCCACCTCAGCCTCCTGAGTAGCTATGACTACAGAAACATGCACCACACCCAGCTAATTTCTCTATTTTGAGTAGAGATGGGATTTCACCATGTTGGCCTGGCTGGTCTCGAACTCCTAACCTCAAATAATCTACCTGATTTGGCCTCCCAGAGTGCTAGGATTACAGGCATGAGCCACCTCAGCTGGCCAGAAACCTTTTTATGAAAGTAGAGAAAACTGTACAGTGAACCCACACATACCCATATAGCCCAGCTTTTATAATGATCAGTTTATGGCCCTTCTTGTTTCACTCCCTCCCCCTTTCATATAATTAAGAAGCTAATACCAGATATGCCCTTTTATCTGCAAATATTTCAACGTGTATCTCTAAAGGATAGAGACTTTTAAAAAACAAACACAATTATCACACCTAAAAAGATTAATAGTAATTCCTTATCTTTACCAATATCATCAAACATCAAGGCAATGTTTAAATTTCCAATTTATAACTGTTACGAATTGCTTTCTAATTTCCAATTGTATCATAAATGTTATAAACTGCTTTAGTAGTTTCCTTGAATCAGGATCCAAATAAGGTTCACACACCACAGTTGGTTGTCTCCAAGTCTCTTACTCTACTGGTTTTTTCTTCCTCTTCCTGCCCTTGAGATTTATTTGAAGACACTGGGTAACTTGTCCAGTATTTACCAGAATAGTATTTACCACAGTCTGGAATTTCTGATCACATCCTCCTGGCATCATTTAACATGTCCTCTTGTTCTCTATAGCTTTTGTAAATGGTAGTTAGCTTGAGAGCTGTGCTGTCCAATATGGTAGCCACAAGCCACATGTGCCTACTGAGCGCTGAAATGCAGCTGCTCTGTACGTTGTGGTGAAGAGGGAACCAAATGTCTGCTTATCTCTGTTTTTAAGGTCTAGGTTCACTAATTCAATTGGCATAGTATAAAATAATGTATCTAATCCTATCATTTCTCTTCTTTTTTATGACTTGGAATACATCTATGAGATGCTTTCCCTCACCTACTGACTGGATACAGGTGGCACAGTTCACATAAGACAGACAAGATTAATGCTTGATTTCCCCTTCCATTTACCAGTTTTCAAAATTAATGACTTCATTAGCATCTTTTAATAGTAACCAAAGAGTTTTCTTTTTCTTTTTTAAAGAAGAGTCTTGCTCTGCTGCCCAGACTGGAGAGCAGTGTTGTGATCATGGCTCACTGCAGCCTCAAGCTCCTGGACTCAGGTGATCCTCCCGCCTCAGTCAGGACTACAGGCGCACACCACCACAACGAGCTAATTAAAAAAATTTTTTGTAGAGGCCAGCTCTATGTTGCTCAGGCTAGTCTCAAACTCTTTTTTTTTTTTTTTTTTTTTTAAGGGACTCCCAAGTTTAGCCTGGATGGTCTCAAATTCTTGAAGCTCAAGTGATTCTCCTGCCTTGGCCTCCCAAAGTGTTGGCATTACAGGTTTGAGTCATAACCCCCAACCCTAACTAATTTTGTTCTTAAGTGTCATTACAAGCACATGGATTTAAACATATTTGATTTGTCTGAATTCACTGCAATTATTATCCAATTGAAACAGGTCCCTGAATCCTTCAAACTTTCCCTTACTTTCTGGCTGAGATATTCCAAGATCACCTTGCTCTTTCCCTGTCAGACTCAGTGATGTCACCAAGGAGTTCTAGATCCTTATTGAAAAAAGATAATCAGATTCTACAGTTGGGTTGTTACAGGTGCTTGTTGCTACTGGGTTGGTCAGTGTAAAAATATATGGCTAAGAAAGTAGTTTTGCAACTTGCTTTTTTCACTTTAACTGTATTCATCAATTAAACAAAAATATACTGAGTAAGTACACAGTGCTAGCCACTGTTTTAAGCCCCGGGTGACCTGAAGAGTAAACAAAACAAAGTCCTGTATCTATGAAAGCTTACAGTCTTAGATGGAGAAAGATTATAAAGACCAATAAATACTGACATTTGGTACTATTTTAATATTTATTCATAGATAAGTGCTATGATACCAAATAAAGCAGGTCATTTTCTAGCATGGGAAAGGAGCAGAGTCCCTCAGACTGGAGGTCATTAAACCAAGGGCCAGGAGGATAGGCAAAGCTGAGGCCAGTGGCTAGCTCAGATATTCTCAGAACACACATCTAGACAAGATATTTAACTATGTTTAAAGGAACAAAAGCAAAGAGACTGGAGCAAACAGAATGCAGGACTACTAAAACTTTATAGGAACTGTAATGCCAAAGATATCCCAGGCTGTCTCAGTCAGGCTGTGAGTTTCCAATCCACAGGACAGTTTCCAGTAATCAGACCTCCATACTAACAGAAAGCAGGTTGCTAAAGCTGTTTGATCTCCAGAAAGATCATCCTCTACTAATCCCATCTCAGATGTGACCAGGAAGGTAGAAACACTAGCTAAGGAACACCAGAGACAAGGCAAATCCTCCCAGAAAATAAAACTGGAGGCTGTCAAACAGGCTAAGCATCCTTCATCTACAAGCTACAGAGCAGTGAATACTGAGGTTGTTTCCAATTTTTCTTCCTCTGAGTGGGACTTTTATATAGTACTTATCCCACTTAATTTTCATCACTAGATACTGGGTATATTGTGCATTGATAACTGCTTTTAGCTACACACTGCTAGACCATGAAGAGGCAAACACATCTGGACCTAAAGGAGAGGGCTTCACATCAGCCAGAAGTCCTGGATTAGTAGCTGCATGCACTAAATGGATGCAGCTCTGGGGTACAGAACCCTCTGAAAAGAAACTGAAAATTTCATAGCAGCATGAGTACTTTAGCATATGCATGATGTCAAGTTGACAAGTGTGGTACCCAGCAACATATACTCTTATCCTTCTCCTCCTTCCCTTGCTGGCAACAGGCATGTGCACGTGTATACACACATTAAGTGTCTTCCCCTCCTCCATGTGATTCAGAGAAGCACAGCCCTTTACTCTCAGCAGAGATAATTGTTGGTCTAATCCAACAATTTTAGTTCCATTCCCCTTGCCAGTGATTTAACACAAGAGCATATAATGAATTTTGGCCACTAAGATTAGAAGGAAGTCTGTTGGGAAAAGGAAGGGAGTGACTGGAGAAAGATTTATCAATTAAAAGGAGACACAAACAGATATTCATCCCTCTTCTTTCACTGAGCACTGTCAATTTAAACCTACCTCATCTGCATGTGATGTCTGGTCTCTCAGCAGCCACACTGTGACACTGTGGCTAACTCGACATTTAGATAGAACACAGTTGAAAAGACAAAGAACTTGGGTCTTGATGAGCCACATAATTAACTAACTACAGTCCCCTTATATCCAGACTTCTTGTGTGTTACTACATTCTCCTTGTTTAAGCTTTTTTTAAAAAAATAAAAATAAAAATCACCAAGCCCCCAATCTCATGTTTAAGCTCTTAAAAAAATTTTTTTTTAATTACTTGTAGAGGAAAACATTCTAACTGATGGAAAAGGTAAAATCTCTACCAAAAGGTTTTAGTTGCCCAACTGGTATCTACTTTCCCCCTTTTCCTAGTTAACCAAACTTGTGATTTTGTTTGGGGGAATAATGCATCCAGCCCTAGGCAATGGATATAGATTGATCTAAGCCAATTGTGACAATCCTGTTTCCCTGTTTTCCAGTAGCTCTTTTGATTAGGAATGATTAAGACTTAAGAAAAAATCTGCAACACTTTTGCTTTCCTGGTATCAGGTCTAGTTGAGGCCCCTTCCCTGTTTTACCTGCCTCGTATGCAGATAACAGTAGCCACTTTGGAATCACAAGGGAAATGTCAAGAAAATTACAGACCACTTGGCACAGAGGCCAAGGCAGGCAGATAATGAGGTCAAGAGACAGACCATCCTGGCCAACAGGGTGAAATCCCATCTCTACTTTTTAGCACAAAAAAAAATCTTTTTAACACAAAACATTAGCTGGGTGGGGTGGCTCACGCTTGTAGTACCAGCTACCCAGGAGGCTGAGGCAAGAGAATTGCTTGAATCGAGAGGCGGAGGAGGTTGTAGTGAGCCATGATCGTGCCCACTGCACTCCAGCCTCGTGCCTGTCTCCAAAATAAAAAAAAAGAAAGAAAGAAAATAAAATTACAGACATGTCAGCCTTGACACTACTTAATAACTGAATGAACAGTAAACACCTACTGCCTATGTTAAAAAATAAATCTGTACTGAAGTCATTATTAGTTACTTAAAGCTAAAATCCATTTTTGAAATTTGTGACCAAGTCCAAAAAAGGGACTAAATATCTATCAGATATTAATGTATCCTGTTCTAAAATTTGTGACCAAGTCTTAAAAAAAAAATGAACTAGGTGTCTATCAGCTGTTAATATCAGATGACTAATTTTTCTATTCAAACCTAAATAACTTTATCTCAATGTAAAGCACTTAAATCTATACCCTAACACCTGATGGTCAAAACATTCTTGTTTACATCTAGGATAAGCATTATTATTTCTATTTTATCTCAAGGAAACCAAGGTACAGATAAGTTTATTTTTCTGAGACACAATTCAAAACAAGATAAAGCTATAGCTAAAGTCAAAAGTTATTTCCAATAATATCATTCTACAATCCTTCCTTGCGATCTCTAAGAAATAACTTTTCTACATTGGTTTTAGCTTTAAGAGCAAACATTTTTATGTTATTTGAAGCAACTATCAAAATAATTTTTTTGAAAGGAAATGTAACAAATTTCCCTCTTTATCAGAGAAATCTAATTCTTAAAAGATTTTTTTGCTTTTACATAGTAACTAATTACCAACTTAATCCATCTAATAAAAGTTTATTATAGAACAATCTGAACTGGGGGGAGGACTGGGAATTTTGTATCATATTGCCTATTCGATTTTTTAAAATTTTATGCCAAAATGGAGATTTCCTGGGAGTGAGGTAGCAAAAACAACATTAATAGGAATTTAACTCATCTCCAAAACTATGGCAGCTTTGGTTTAGGCAGATCAACAAGGTATGTAATGGATACTGAAGTAAAGGTATTATACTAAATAATTTGGTGCTTCACAATTAAAAGTGACTTTTGGCCAGGCATGGTAGCTCACACCTGGAATCCCAGCACTTTGAGAGGCCAAGGAGGGTAGATCATGAGGTCAAGAGATCGAGAAACATCCTGGCCAGAGATCGAGAAACATCCTGGCCAGGCCAACATGGTAAAACCCCGTCTCTACTAAAATACAAAAATTAGTTGAGTGTGGTGGCACTTGCCTATAGTCCCAGCTACTCGGGAGGTTGCATCAGGAGCATCACTTGAACCCTGGAGTCAGAGATTGCACCACTGCACTCCAGCCTGGTGATAGAGCAAGAATCCATCTTAAAAAAAAAAAAAAAAGTGGCTTTTGCAAGAAGGCTCTGTATTCTGAGCATGGTAATACTAAGGATATCATAATACTAAGGCAAAATTTAAAAAAGCTATAGATTCCATTCTCTGTGCTTTAAGATGAAAATACCAAAAGTTTTATGGTGTTAATCATGTTTCTTCTTTACAGCAGATATTAATCCAGATCACTGTGAACAAAACATTAGGAAGTTGAGTTGTGAATACACAGCAGCAAAATTACATTATTGGTCACAGCAAATTGTCAGTGCTCTATGAAGAAATTTTAGTATTCAGCATAGACAAGCGCCAGTTATCTTTCTAAAGTCTTTTAACTGCAATAAAATGAATTTTGGGGTGCGGGCGGGGGACGGAGTCTTGCTGGAGTGCAGTGATGCAATCTTGGCTCACTGCAGCCTCCGCCTCCCAGGTTCAAGTGATTCTCCTGCCTCAGTCTCCCGAATACCTGGGATTTGGGATTACAGGCACCTGTCACCACACCTGGCTAAGATTTCTATTTTTTTGTAAAAACGAGGTTCATCATGTTGCCCAGGCTGGTACTCCTCCTGAGCTCAGACAATCTACCCACATTGGCCTCCCAAAGTGTTGGGATTACAGGTGTGAGCCACCATGCCTGGCCAATAAAATGATTTTTTAATTAATATTTATACTTGCTCCTTATTGTATTTTAAAGGAGAGAGAAATTTTGAAGCTCAGCCTGGAGTATCTATTACTCTGTCTTTCAGGCACTAACTGAGGTGGCTTTACATACTTTATCTCATTTAATCCTCACAAGACCTAACACTGTGTATCATCATACCTATGTTGTGAAGAAAGACTCAGAGAGACTGAGATTTCAAAAATACTTGAAAATGTTTCCATCACAGCCAAGTTAAAAAATTACTTGGCAAGTGTTTCATCTTTGCTTCTTTCCTAAAAGCTGTGCTGGTAGGCTGGGCCTAACTATTCAAACAGGGATGAGTTGAAAGAACAGAAGCAAGAAAAAGTGCTTTTTATATACAGAAATACATTACTAAAATGAACACTGATTTACCTTGAACACGAGATATGACGAACAGATAGGCTCCCAATAAACTCATGTAAATATATAGCTGAGTCATTGTTCAATTGCAATGTTTCCTGTATACTGTCACCTTTAATAACTGGTCTTGCTACTTCGCTAATTTAAATGACTATCATTCGGTGAGATTTTTCTTGTAAAAGATCGCAAGCACTTGACAATGACTTCAACTCCCACTGTTTTCTCCCGACTCCTGAAAGACAGAAATATTAAAAAGGTAAGGAACACAACTGAATTTTGGAAAATTTTCAAAAACTAAAAGGAAAACAAATGCTCAAATACATCTTTAAACAATGAAATACATTTTAAAAGATTAAAGCTATCCTTTTTCTTTTAGGCACTATAATTTCAAACTTCAATTAATTTAATAATAGGCTGCAACCTCTCCTGACCTCAGATTAACCATATGTACAGCAAATAAAGTACATTAAACAATCTAAGTAGTCTTTTCTGGCTGCTCTAAAGTAATTAAGTTATTTTATTAATACAATGAAAATTCCTAAATATATTAAGACTTAAAAAGGAAAAGTCAAAATTTAAAACATATGGGTAACCATCAACATTCTTGAAAATGCTAGTAGGTATACTGAAACCATCTTAAGTCTAATAATTTCTTCTATAGATAGAAAAGGAAGCTGACCTTGAAAATTACACATATTTATTTACTTATTTTTGGAGACGGAGTTTTGCTCTTGTAGCCCAGGCTGGAGGGTGATGGTGTGATCTCCGCTCACTGCAACCTCTACCTCCTGGGTTCAAGTGATTCTCCTGCCTCAGCCTCCCAAGTAGCTGGGATTACAGGCGTGAACCACAATGCCTGGCTAATTTTTGTATTTTTAGTAGAGATGGGGTTTCACATCTTGGCCAGGCTGGTCTTGAACTCCTAACCTTGTGATCCAACCGCCTTGGGCTCCCAAAGTGTTGAGATTACAGGCATGAGCCACAGCACCTGCCCCTTCACCACTTTTTTCAAATTTAATAGGGGTGGGGGGTCTCACTATGTTGCCCCAGGCTGGTCTCAAACTCCTGACCTCAAGCAATCCTGTGGCCTTGGCCTCCTCCAAGTGCTGGAATTACAGGTGTGAACCACTGCACCCGGTCTGCATCTAGAGTACATATTACTGACCCAGTGTTAGGTACCAGAAATACAAATATGAGTATGGTTATTCCTACAGTCTTGGGTAGGAGACTGATCGCTATGCCTTGTTACATCTTTCATTGTCACTGTTTTCTCATCCGTTTATTTAAAGCTAGTATGTGGCCTTGTCTCATTAGACCTACAACCAAGGCATCCTGCAGAACTGGCTAGCCACAAGACTCAGAGGAAAGGAACTGCGTGTGATTCCTTCCACAAAAATATCCATGACCCTGCTACCCTGGCAAAAGTTCAAATTCTGGATCTGCCTTGAACTTAACCTCTCTGAATAAGTTTCCTCATCTTTAAAACTGGAATGAGGCCAATTGTGGTGGCAACCGCCTGTAATCTCAGCTGTAATCCTGGGCTCAAGGAAGATTACTTGAGCCCAGAAATTCGAGGCTACAATGCTCTTTGATCACAAGAGTTAACAGCTACTGCACTCCAGCCTCGGCAACATAGCAAGACCCCAACTTAACAAACAAACAAATCTGGAATGATATTTATTAACCCATAGTTATTTTGAGAACCAAATGAGATAATAGCAAACACATATTTAAAACAATTTTTAAAATAAAAAAATTAAGTAAGTTTAAATCTTTTTTTAAACTTAGGGAACTCATATAAAATAATAAGCTAACACATATTAACCTCTAAGTGTCAGTACTGTCATAAATGCTTTGCATATATTAACTTATCAAACCATCAACCAACTTATTTAAAATGTAAAATTACTACTTTAATTTTACAGATGAAGAAACAGACTTTAAGGAACTTTTCAAAGATCACACAACAGATAAGTGGAAGAGTCATAATTAAAATCAAGGAGGTCTAATTCCAGATTCTACATGCTAACAACTACCCTATACTACCCTGCCTGGTGTTTATATATATAATATAAATACACATTATGAACTATTTAGGAGGGCCTGGTACACAGTAGTTGCTAAATAAAAGTCCCTCCTCTCATCCATGTTTATAACACACTTGCCAATCTGGCACAGGAAGTCACTAACAGGTGCTATCCATGACAATCTTATCTGCAAAAAATTTTTATAGACAAAGTTGTGATAACCTGTAAGGAGAACAGTCATCAAACTGTCCCTGACTATAAGCTCAGTATGTATCCATATTGATGAGGACGGTTAAGACATGAATGCAGTCTGAGAATTAAGGGAAACAGTCCTGCTGTAATCAAAGAGGACAACCATCTTATTTTATTTCACCTGGCCAGGCCTCCTAAGCACTTGAGAGAAGAATGACAGGAATGCAAAGGACATAGCAACCACTCTACTTGAGATACAACCAAAAGAACCCAGGGGCTTTGCTCACAGAGTACGTAAGGAATAAAGTTTGAATGTACCTTTGTCAAGGACTTGACCAACATGATAGAAAGGGAGATTGGACTAAATGATCTTTTTTTGTTTTCCTTTTTAAGGCAGGGTCTTGCTCTGTTGCCCAGGCTGAAGTGCAATGGTGCAACAGCTCACTACCTCCCGGGCTCTGGGCGATCCTCCCATCTCAGCCTCCTGAGTAGCTGGGACCACAGGCATGTGTCACCAAAAATTTTTGTATTTTCTGTAGAGATGGGGTTTCGCCATGTTACCCAGGTTTGTCTCGAACTCCTGGACTGAAGCAATCCACCTGCCTCAGCCTCCAAAGTGTTGGGATTCCAGGTGTGAGCCACCAAGCCTGGCCCTAGACTAAATAATCTATGTGATCCCTTCCAACGCTGGAGTCCTATGGAAATAGTGTTCTTCCCATTGAATTATTAATTTATTCCCTAAATGTTTATTAAGTATCTATGCTATGCATGATTCTATATTAGATACCAAGAATACAATGTTCAAAGCCAAACAGACCCAGTCTTCGTGGAGTTCAGAGTCATTAAACAAAACAATTAAGATATTCAAGACATCAAACAAGACAACACAAATTATACACAATCACTAACTTGTGGTAAGTGCAAAGGACGAGATTGGCACAGTGTCTCACGCCTGTAATCCCAGCACTTTGGAAGGCTGAGGCGGGTGGATCACGAGGTCAGGAGTTCAAGACCAGCCTGGCCAGGAGTTCAAGACCAGCCTGGCCAAGAGAGTGAAACCCCATCTCTCGGTCAGGCGTGGTGGCATGTGCCTGTAATCCCAGCTAATCGGGAGGCTGAGGCAGAGAACTGCTTAAACTCGGGAGGCGGAGGTTGCAGTGAGCCAAGATCGCATGACTGCACTCTAGCCTGGACAACAGAGCGAGATGCCATCTCAAAAAAAAAAAAAAGTGCCAAGTCCTGGAGGAACAGGGACAGTGACCCCCTCTAATCTAGATGGAGAGGAAAAGGAAGCAATGCTGAGAAGTGACCTTTAAGTTGAGATGTGAAAAATAGTCAGCCAGGCAAAGAAAGAGGGGAAGTTCTAAGTACAGGAAACCGCCTGGGCAAAGATCTTGAGGAAGAGAAAAGTAAAGAGAGAGCAATGTCTGAAATGTTGAGAATAAGAGACAGTGTGGTAGAATATGAGGGTGAAGAGGCAGAGAAGACAAAGACTACATCAGGCAAGGGCATATAAAGGACTTGGGATTTAAGCCTAAGTGGGCATCATCTGATTTCTGTGTCACAGACTGAAGAGGATAACAGCAAAAGCAAACAGACCAGTAAGCAGAACACTGTGGAAATTCAAGAGAGTGACAATGGTGGTTAAGATTAAGGGCAGCATCCGTGTGCAGACGGGTGAATTAAAAAAAGAACAGGGTGGCAGTGGTATAGTGTATGGACTCACGCTATACTTCAAAAATAATTTTTGGCTGGGTGTGTGACTCAAACCTGTAATCTCAGCACTTTGGGAGGCTGAGGTGGGAGAATCATTTGAGGTCAGGAATTCGCCACTAGCCTGGGCAACACTGGAAGACCTCATCTCTACAATAAACTTAAAAAAAACTAGCTGGGCATGGTGGTGCATGCCTGTAGTCCCAGACACTAGGGAGGCTGAGGTGCGAGGATCTCTTCAGCCCAGGAGTTCAGGCTGCATGAGCTTTGATTATGCCACTGCACTCCAGCCCTGCCAACACAGCGAGACCTTGTCTCAAAAAAACAAAAACTCAAGGGTACTTAGCAATGGATTAAATGTAGGATAAGGGAAAGTGAGGTGTCAAAGAAGATTCCCACATTTGTGGCATGAACAGTTACTGAAATGGGAATAAATGACTTTGACAGGAGTGAAGAGACGAGATCAAAGGTTCAACTTTAGAGACCTGAGATTACCCAAAGGGAATGTCTAATGGGCATTTGGTTCTGAAGTTTAAAGGACACATTTGGGGCTGAACATTCATATCTGTTATGCCAACAGCACAGTGGTATTCAGCCTCGGCTCTGGGTGAGATGGCCTTCCAAGAGAGTGAAAAGACACCACATACATTGATGACTGTGCCTGGCCACGATTATTCTTAAAATTATATAATTCTAACAACTAACGATAAAATATATTTTTTAAATTCTTAAATGATTCATCAGAATTTTTATATTAAATTTAAAATATCTAATCTTGACCAGGCGTGGTGGCTCACATCTGTAATCCCAGAACTTTGGGAGGCCAAGGCAGGCATATCACCTGAGGTCAGGAGTTTGAGACCAACCTGTTCAACATAGTGAAAACCTGTCTCTACTAAAAATATAAAAATTAGTTAGGCGTGGTGGCATGAGCCTGTAGTCCCAGCCGCTCAGGAGGCTGAGGCAGGAGAATCACTTGAACCCAGGAGGTGGAGGTTGCACTGAGCTGAGACTGTGCCATTGCACTCCAGACTGGGCGACAGACCGATTCCATCTCAAAAAAAAATCTAATCTTGCCATGTCAAGAATATCAGGAGATACAGGTATTTGACATGCTGCATAATTAAAATTTTTTAATCATGCTAGCATTTAAAAGGTATTGAATAGTTAGATGAAAACAGGCATCTAAATAAATTTACTTCCCCTTGCTATATACACAGACGAGTGATGTTTCATCTTCAGGAAAATAACTTGAGACACTAAGGCAGAATTACTCAAATATAAATAATTTCTTTCTTAAGTAAAAGATTTTAAAGCTCCTCAAACAGCAAGACAATTGAACCAATAGTTCAATTGGAATTAAAAAAAAAAAAAAAAAACAGGAAAAGGCTGAAGTCAGCTGAAAAAACAGACTAAAGTCATTCTTTCCTCTTCCCGTTAAGCCCCCCACCCTTGATTTTTACTTTCTAGTAGAGAGGTTTGGGAATTTCCAACAAGCTGGCCAGCAGCCAGTTCCATAAAATAGCAAGGAGAAAACTCCCCTTTCCAGAGGTCCCTCCCCCAAGCAGCTCCCGGCGCCGGGTCTGACAAGCTTTCTGAGAAGCAGTAGACTCACTGCAGACTTCCTGGCTCCAAGGCCATTGTTCGCATGGCTGCTCTGCTCCTTATCCAGGGCCTGGATTAGCATAAGAATATTGTCTTTTCCCTTAACAAGCAACTCATCCATTCCTCCCCATCTCTACACAATCCTTATACACACTTGTACAACCACAGCAACACCACTCGCAGTTATTTACACCAGTGTAGAAAACAACCTCCCCCAAATCTAAACATAAACCCAGAAGAAAATAACTTGCTTAAAGAGTTGTCCCAGTGTATCTGAGGTAATACACAGAAATCTTACCCAAATGCCCGCCTTGGCGTCCACGCTGTCAGATCTTGCTATGGGTAAGACATTCATAACAGGGTCTTTAGAAAGTCTGACAATAATGCCCACGAGCCAGGAGCAAAGAGAACTAACCATGCAGCTAAGTGATGACCTGAAACAGGGATGGGCAACTTCCACTGTATAACACATCACTGTCATGTCTTCATCACTTTGAGGGTACCAAATTTCATCGCCACTCCTGAAATTACTTTCCAACAGACTCTACCCAGGCTAAATTATTAATTAGTGATCAAAAACAAGCCCACATTTAACCTTTGTATTTCTGCTCAACTGTCCCTTTCCTACTCAAAACCTTCTCTTTCCTTCTGTGCCAAGATTGATTCCCCAACACAAGTATAACTCTTCCAGGACCAGAGTCAAGACAATATATAGCCTTATATATAGCTGATGCATTTGTGTGTTTTATACCCTTCACCAGGACCTCAATATTAGATGCAAAAGAAATGGTTCCAGGTTTATGAAACATTTTTTCAAACAGATAATCTGTTTTCAAAACACCATTCAACTTTCTACTACAAATTCCCTAATCTAGTTTCTACAAAGCTTTTTTGTTTGTATAACTATATTAAACAACAAAAATCTCACAATTACAACTAGACTGTACTAACAGCAATCTTTGGCATATCTGTACTTAGAAGAGATTCGTAATGCCTGTCAGCTGTTAATTTAAGAGGTCTAAGTGTTACTCTTGTTTCTCCTCTAGAACACACACAAATGACCAAAACAGGTGAAGTGAATCAGTTATTGCAGAACTCTCTGGAAAGGGAGAGGGTTTGGTTACCTCATAGGTATACTATGGGTACAGGCTGAGTACTCCTTATCAGAAATGCTTGGGACCAGAAGTGTTTTGGATTTTTGATTTTTAAAAAAAAAAATTTTAATATATGCACTATCTATACTTACCAGTTCAGCAATTCAAATCCAAAAGTGTGAAATCCAAAACACCTCCCTGAGCATTTCCTTTGAGTGGCATGTTGACACTAAAATTAACTTCAGGTTTTACAGCATTTCAGATTTCAGATTTTTGGATTACGGTTGCTCTATCTGTACTGATAAATTGAACAAGAAAAAAAACAGTAGAGTTCAGAGTCTAGCATAAAACAGATGATCTAGGTCTTCTGTGCAGATTAAATCAGAGAAACTCATTTATGTGATAGTATTTAATGGTACCCAGTTAGCACCCCATCCACTGTCACTTTTGTAACTTACAAATTAGTTTTTTGTTGTTTGTTTTTTTTTTTGAGACAGAGTCTCGCTCTGCCGCCCAAGCTGGAGTGCAATGGCACAATCTTGGCTCACTGCAACCTCTGCCTCTCAGATTCAAGCAATTCTCCTGCCTGAGCCTCCTGAGTAGCTGGGATTACAGGCATGCACCACAATGCCCAGATAATTTTTGTACTTTTAGGGGAGATGGGCTTTCACCACGTTGGTCAGGCTGGTCTCGAACTCCTGACCTCGTGATCCACCTGCCCTGGCCTCTCAAAGTGCTGGGATTACAGGTGTGAGCCACTGCGCTCAGTCCTACAAATCAGTTATACACGCATTATCCCATTTCAGTGATCCTTACAGTAAGTAAAATCATTCTTACTTACAAAGAAAAGATAGGTTCGGGGAGATAAATGACTTGTTGAATTTCAAGTAACTAGTATATACGACAAACTAACACCCAGGTTTTCTAATCCAAACTGCAGCATTTTGTTGGATATACCACGAGCATATATGTTAAATGGGAAATTGGAAATTATTTTTTACTGAACTCTGTAAGATCTTTTTTATCTTCATAACTCTGCAAGGAAAAAGTAAAGTGCAAAGTTAAGAAACTTGCCCAAGTTAACACAACCATTAAGTGGCAGGTTTGCTGCTGACAACGCCCAAATTCCACTTGTTACTGCATGGTAAGGAGCTAACAGGAAAGTAATGAGATTAAAAAACAAAGT
This sequence comes from Cheracebus regulus, assembly GCA_963574635.1. Lineage (NCBI taxonomy): Eukaryota > Metazoa > Chordata > Mammalia > Primates > Pitheciidae > Cheracebus > Cheracebus regulus. The sequence goes on from CAUYQU010014818.1 coordinate 119,103, forward strand.
ACTGTGTCCCTTTTTACACTACTGCTTTTCAGCCAAAACAACAACAACAACAAACAAAAGAAGCCACCTCTTCTATCTATAGATCCTGTTTTCTGGGGCTGGAGTTGGGATGCTGCTGACAACATGTCCTTCACCAGCTGGCTCCTGGAGAGGTTCTGCCAACTGGGGAACTAGAGAAAGCTAGAGGTGGGGAGAAGGGATTTATTTTATTTTTTATTTTTTAAGACGGGGTCTCACTCTGTTGCCCAGGCTAGAATGAAGTGGCACAGTCTCTGTTCACTGCAACCTCTGCCTCCTAGGTTCAAGCAATTCTCTGCCTCAGCCTCCCATGCAGCAAAGATTACAGGTGAACACCGCCACGCCCGGCTAATTTTTAGTACAGATGGGATTTCACCATCTTGGCCAGGCTGGTCTTGAACTCCTGATCTCATGATCTACCTGCTTCAGTCTCCCAAGCTGCTGGGATTACAGGCGTGAGCCACTGTGCCTGGCGGGACTTTCTCCCCCCCCACCCCCCAATTTGGTTCGCTGTTCCTGTCACTTGCGTGAATGCCACTGGCATTCAACTGGCAGCAGCAATCTACACTCTGCTTCCTTCCACACTCCCAGAACCAGCCCCCTGGAATCCTTTTAGGCACAGTGGTGCCTACTCTTCAGGGTCTCAGCCCCAGCTCCTCAAAACCCGCTTTGCACTCCTCAGGCATCAGCAGTGGCTGAATTACCACTCCCTCTTAAGAGGATCTAAAAATATACAGGTGACTTTTTGATTGGAATAATGTCTGGGATATGACAGGTTTGACCAGGGACCAGGATGGAAAATGCAATGTGCAAGGACAATCTTTCAAAATAAAGAACTGTCTTAACCAAATGCTAACAGTACCTCCTTGCTAAGAAACACTGGTTCTTTTTTAGGGGAAGAGGGCAAAAGAGGGTAATTTCTTTTCGTCAGCTCCTTGGTTTTGTCAACTTCTTAGAAACACTGATTCTTGACTAGTATATATAACTATCATACTTCATTATTTGCTAAAGGTTCTTTTGTAGTTCCAGCTGGTCAAGTGGCAACAATATTAAATCTCTAAGAAGAAAAATTATCTTGATTTTCTAATGTCTGAATACAATTTTATTTTTTTGCCCCCTTACCACCTGACCACTTTAAAAAGGAATTGTTTTTGCTGTGTTAACCACGGTGCTTGTACAATGCAAAAGCAATTTTTAAAAATCAATCACTGGGAGAGATGATCCAAGATGGTGGAATAGGAACAGCTCTGGAGTGTAGTTCCCAGCCAGAACGCAGAGGGTGAGTAATCACCGCATTTCCAAATGAGTTTTTACTGCCCACAGACCAGGAGATTCCGAGGTGGAAAAGCACCAGGAGTCTCCAGCAGAGCTGTTTCAGCCAGCGCAGCAGGTCTCTGCACAAAAACTCAGACAAACCTGGGCGGCCATTTCAAATGGCACCTGGAACACCTGGGAGACAGAGTTGCCCATTCAACTGAAAAAAAGGGAACTGAAACAGAGAGCCAGGTGATCTGGCTTGGCATGACCCATCCTCACAAAGAACAGCAATCTGAAACGCTCTGGATTGAGAGTTTCACAGCAAGCACAGCTGGCCCTGGACGGTCCAGCTCTGCAGGGGAAGGGCGTCCACCATTACTGAGGCAGTCCACCACTACCGAGACAGTCTGCCATTAATGAGGCAGTCCACCATTACAGAGGCAGTCCATCATTACCAAGGCAGTCCACCATTACCCAGGCAGTCTGCCATTACAGAAGAACACCGCCATTACTAAGGCAGTTCTAACTATACCTCTATAAACAAAACTGCAAGGAAGTTCACATAGCAGCAGGGCAGAGCCCACAGCAGCTCAGCAACCCCTCTGCTGGCAGATTGTGACTAGGCTACCTCTCACTAGGCAGGGCATCTCTGAAAAAAGGCAGCAGCACATCAGGAACTTATAAATAAAGCCCCATCTTCCCAGGACAGAGCACCTGGGAAAAAAAGGCGGTCATGTGTTCCACTGCAGCAGACTTAAATGTACCTGCCCAGCAGCTCTGAACAGAACAACGGAGCTCACAGCTCAGCACTTGAGTTCCTATAAGGGACAGACTGTCTCCTCAAGCAGCTCCCTGACCCCCATATATCCAAAGAGGTACCCATAAAGGAGAGCTCAGGCTGACATCTGGCAGTTATCCTTCTGGGACAAAGATTACAGAAGAAGAAACTGGCAGCAACCCTTACTATTCGGCAGCTGCCACAGGTGATCCCCAGGCAAGCAGGGTCTGGAATGGACCTCCAGCAGTCCTACATCAGAGGGGCCTGACTGTTAGAAGGAAAACTAAAAAACAGAAAGAAATAACTTAATCATTAACAAAAAGGACATCCACTCAGAGACTCAACAACTACAAAAACCACAGGTAGATAAATCCACAAAGATGGGAAGAAACCAGCGCAAAAAGGATGAAAACACCCAAAACCCGAACGCCTCTCCTGCTCCAAGGGATCACAACTCCTCACCACCAAGAGAAGAAGGCTGGACAGAGAATGAGTCTGAAGAATTGACAGAAACAGGCTTCAGAAAGTGGGTAATAACAGACTTCCCTGAACTAAAAGAACAGGTTCTAACCCAATGCAAAGAAACTAAGAACCTTGAAAAAAGGTTTGACAAAATGCTAATGAGAATAAACAGCTTAGAGAAGAATATAAATGAATTGATGGAGCTGAAAAACACAACACGAGAACTTCGAGAAGCATACACAAGTTTCAATACCCAAATTGACCAAGCAGAAGAAAGGATATAAGAGACTGAAGATCAACTTGATGAAATAAAACAAGGCAAGATCAAAGAAAAAAGAGTGAAAAGAAGTGAACAAAGCCTCCAAGAAATATGGGATCGTGTGAAAAGACTAATCTACGTTTGATAGGTGTACCTGAATGTGACGAACAGAATGAATCCAAGCTGGAAAACACTCTTCAGGATATTATCCAGGAGAACTTCCCCAACCTAGCAAGGCAGGCCAATATTCAAGTCCAGGAAATACAGAGAACACCACAAAGATATTCCTCAAGAAGAGCAACTCCAAGACACATAATCGTCAGATTCACCAAGGTTGAAATGAAGGAAAAAATGCTAAGGGCAGCTAAAGAGAAAGGTCAGGTGACCCACATATGGAAAGCCCATCAGACTCACAGTGGATCTCTCGGCAGAAACCCCACAAGCCAGAAGAGAGTGGGGGCCAATATTCAACAACCTTAAAGAAAAGAACTTTCAACCTAGAATTTCATATCTGGCCAAACTAAGCTTCATAAGTGAAGGAGAACTAAAATCCTTTACGAACAAGCAATTGCTCAGGGATTTCATCACCACCAGGCCTGCCTTACAAGAGCTCCTGAAAGATGCACTAAACATAGACAGGAACAACCAGTACTAGCCACTACAAAAACATACCAAATGATAAAGAACATTGACACAATGAAGAAACTGCGTCAACTAATGGGCAAAACAACCAGCTAGTATCAAAATGGCAGGATCAAATTCATACAAAACAGTATTAACCTTAAATGTAAATGGGCTAAATGGGCTGAATGCCCCAATCAAAAGACACAGACTGGCAAATTGGATTAAAAGTCAAAAACCATTGGTGTGCTGTATCCAAGAAACCCATTTCACATGCAAGGACACACACAGGCTCAAAATAAAGGGATGAAGGAAGATTTACCAAGCAAATGGAGAGCAAAAAAAAGCAGGAGTTGCAATCTCAGTCTCTGATAAAACAGACTTTAAACTAACAAAGATCAAAAGAGACAAAAAGGGCATTACATAATGGTAAAAGGATCAATGCAACAAGAAGAGCTAATGATCCTAAATATATACGCACCCAATACAGGAGCACCCAGATACAGAAAGCAACTTCTTAACGACCTACAAAGAGACTCAGACTCCCACACAGTAATAGTGGGAGACTTTAACACTCCACTGTCAATGTTAGACAGATCAACGAGACAGAAAATTAACAACGATATCTAGGACTTGAACTCAGATCTGGACCAAGCAAACCTAATAGACAT
>CAUYQU010014819.1:0-10305 GCA_963574635.1 Cheracebus regulus
TCAGGCCTTGTTCTCTTGCTGATGAGGAGCTGCGATCCCCTGTTGGAGGAGAGGCATTCTGATTTCGGGTGTTCTCAGCCTTTTTGCACTGGTTTCTTCCCATTTTTGTGAATTTATCTGCCTGTCGTCTTTGTAATTGCCAACTTTCAGATTGGGTCTCTGAGTGGATGTCCGGTTTGTTGGTTATGAAGTTTTTTCTGTTTCTTAGTTTTCCTTTGGAGGGCACCCCTTCCCCACAGAGCTGGGCCTTCCCGGGTTCAGCTGTGCTTGCTCTCAGTCCTCAGCGCTTCCGATTGCTGTTCTCCTTGTGGGGATGGGACCAGCTGAGCCCGCCTAAAAGGGCACCCAGTCCCGTACACTCCACACCAAGAAGCGCCGCGCCGGCCAAAAGAGCGTGCTGGCAACCCACGTGGCTCCTCTGCCGGGAATCTCCTGGTCTGTGGGCAACAAAAATTCGTCAGAAAGTGCGGCATCCACTCATTCTCTGCACTTTCACTGGGAGCTACATTCCTGAGCTGTTGCTAACTGGCCATCTTGGATCTCTCTCCATATGTTTATTTTTTTAACCAGTCTTCTGGCTACTTGGCTTCAATACAGCAAGTAATGAGGAAATTAGATTAATAAAATATCAATAAGACCAGAAATTTCATGTACATTTGATTATCAGAGTCTCATGGAGATATAGTCTCTAACAGTCAGATATGCTAAACTTTATCTGGTAACAAAATTCTACTGTTAGTATTTAACAGTCTAGTGATCTGAGAGATAATTTTCTCACCAAGTTGAATATCTCTCATCAATACAGCTATCCAAAGGTTCTTGTTTGGAAAATTAGTCCTCTTGGGCATGGATCAGACCATGTGTCACAGATGCTTTAGAGTTAGTTGACTGGCTTCTCTTTTGTTCTGAAAGCAAAGAGGTAATCTTTGTATTGAATTGAATGCTAAGCAATAGCTCATTTGACTTTAAGGGTCATAATATGTTTTGGGTATATCCCTTCTCAGACATGAAACAAGAACCCTCTTTCCTTGGATATCCACAGGGCTTCCACTCTTATGTTAACCAAATACGTGTGCATACCATGACTTACCAGAGAGGTGTTTCCACACTAACCTTTTCTAAAATAGGACCACATTCTGGCTTTCCCCTTCATCATTCCCTTTCCTTGCTTTTCTTGCAACTATTATCACCTAACACTCTTACTTTCTCATTTTTTTGTTATTACATAGGTGTATATAATATGTTTATGCTATCCAAATTTACATTTTCAATATTTTTGAGGTAATTAGTGAGCAATATCATAGATATACCAGAAATTCTGTTGGAGGTAAAATTCAGATTTAAAAATTGGTAAGGACATTGTAGGTCATGTGGTACAAACTATTTATTTTATAAATATGAACTCCAATGCTAATAATAATAATAGCTATTTAATTGTACACTTCATGTTCCAGGCACTGAATAAAGTGCTTTGTATGCATAAACTCCTGTGATGCTATGGCAATTCTATAAGAGGGATCCTGTAACTATATTTTATTAATTTTAAAATAAGCATGTTTTATACTTCAGTTTTAATGTGTTAAAATAATCATAATTGAAATCAGAATGATTACTACTTCGAGCATTTTGGAATTTGCTTATGTGAGTTTGGAAAATATAAGAAGTAAAAAAAAAATGAAAGAGAAGGTCTTTGTTTAAATAAAATAATAAACTTGATTATTGTGTTTACCGATGTGTAATTTTTCAAAAAAAGGATAAACGTGCTAGTAGTGTTGCTTCTAGTTTTTCTCTGATTTGTTAAGAAAGAAGAGTTCATAATCCTTTAAATGCAAGAACTACTTCCTCATCCCCTCTATCATTCCTCATCCCCTCTATCATTCATCATCCCCTCTATCATGTACAACATGTGAAACATCATTTTTCCAGTGCTGGTATGAGACTCTGCCATATGGAAGAGTGGCTGGAACAACCTAGATCATGGGTCCTGAGGTTGTTTTCCAAGGTAACAAGGTAAAAACCAGGGGACATCGATAAGGAAAATGTATACATTAAGTTAGCAAAGTTAAATTTCAGAAGTCTAAATTGGAGTGGATAAGACTGAAAGTGGAGCTGCTATCCAAACAGCTCAACAAAGTAGAAAGTAAGATTAGAATAAAAGACTGGGGTCAGCTTTCACAAAATCAAACTTGGCAAGGGAACAGAGCAGATTCTGACAATTGTGCCCTCTAAAAAACAAGCATGAGTGATTTTTAATTGTCGGACACAGCTGTGTGCCCCCACGACCCCTGGCTTTAAGAGCAGATAAGCCTCTGAGATACTTTCCGCTCCACAGGGAGCAGATCCTGGTGACTGCACTTGGGTGAGTCCTCCTGGAGCACTAATCATTCTAACAACCAGTATCTGACTAATGAAACAGATGAAATTAGAAATCCACCAAGAGACTCAAGAGACAAGAGGATGTCAGGCATAGCCTTCAATAAACATCTCCTCACAAACACATGTTAACACACCACACAACAGCCTTTTCCTGTATCTCAAGAGTACCAGAGTGACAGATTATCATTTGCACAGTAATCCAAGTGGATGACATTCTGTCAAGGCTGTTCTCATTACGGTCTTGCATTCATGACACAGCAATCAGGAAGACCATTCTCAACTATAATCCCTGTTGTTTTGTAGGCTATTCATTCAGCTTCCAAATAAAGCTGCCTCAGGGGGGAAAAAGCCCATTTGTAAAATTAAAATGATCAGGTTAAAGTGATAATATGTGCAAGTATTTATTATGAATACGAAGGCTTTCTTCTAACACAAAAATATCTTAATGAATATAATCACACTTGGCAATCCCTGCTAGACACTTATGAGTAAGAATCAGTGCTCATGAAAAACTGCTCTTGGTTTTTAACAGTTTTACATTTCAAAAAATAAATAGCTAGCGGTTAACTGCTGCCGTGATGATGTAGAGGATTCAGCCTTCCATTTGAGTATTTCAGCCTGGCATCCCTGTTTATTCACCAGATGAATGCTGATTTATCCAGGCCACTTGAACAGGGCAACACTGAGTCGGAGGAAGAGAGTTGCTGCAGCATTTGAAATGTTGAGTACAGCTTTAAGCTGCTGTTTGGGGACCGCTAGCTATTGATTGCAGCTAGCCTTTACTGAATGCTTACTATTTGCCAGTGAATTTTTTAAAACATTAATATATTTTATGTCATTTCATCCATACATCAAACTTCTGAAGGAGTATTTTCCTCATTTCAAAGATAAGGAAACACAGGATTATATTAAATAAAAGTTAAATAATATACCCAAGGTCACACAACTACATGGGAACAGCAGAACAGTGCCTCTCCCATGGGAGATGAGAATGGGGGTAGGAGGAAGGATAGAATTAGGGATAAAGAAAAAATTTGCTCTGTCTGGATTAAACTAATAAGATCCATATGCAATATCTGTGTATAAGTCTCTTATAGAAGTAAACTCCAACTTTTGTTTTCTATTTTTTTCTTTTTTGGTTTTATAAAGTACGACCAAATACATTTTAAGATTTTGTAAACACCAGAATCTTGAGTCAACATCAGACAGTTATTTTCAAAAAATATATAACTGGAATACAATTTGAATTTTTGAATTTAGAATATTACCCACTTGTACTGTGTTTAGAGCAGTATTTGTCAGAGCAGAGTAGCAGGGATTGTCAGTCCAGAGAGCCAACAGACTCAAACAGCTAGAAGCCAGCTATGCCCATTCAGAACTTCTTACTCATAAAGGCAGAGACGGCCTCATCAGGAAGAAAGTGCATCAGGCTGCTTTGACAATATGCCATGAGGCACTAGGCAGGCTTCTGATGGTAATTTTGCTTCCTGAACATCACATTTAATTGGAAAGATTCTACTGATGCAAGTATTCTAGTTTGCTTACCATTGCACATTTATTACTGTAAATGCATCAGTCAGAGTTATGGACATGTGTCAGTTTCCACAAGCTTGAATAACACAAGCCTGCTCCTGAAAGGTATGTCAGTTATCAGTGTGCTTATAAAACAGCATGAAATCAAGGGGACCAAACTCCAAAATGATGAATTCATCAAATGATTATACCTACACCTGTGTACCAGGCCTCTTCAACCCAGTGAGTTACAGAACAGAACAGTTATGTATGCATAACTGTACAACCTAACAGTCATGGTATAACTCAGCTGGGAGAAAATTAATCCAGGGATAAGTTCTTTTTGAAACCAGCTGTTTCTTGTGGCCAAAACAATTCCCAGTGTAACCCACTGGTCCATACATCTTATAGGAATCCCCCCACAAAAAATAAAACAGTAACCAGAAATTAAAGAAAATAATATACAACAGAAAACCCTAGTACATATACAGAAAACCCTAGTAAATATATCTAATATATGAAACAAAAGTCTTCCCTCAGCTAAATACCAGGCATGCAGTGGTGTAGTGATATTTCAACAGCTGCTGGAACTTCAAAAATTGTGCTCTTAAAAAGATAACTTACTCAGTGCTCAGATGATCAGCTCTAACTCCATGGTCCAATAAAAAGAACCAGGGCTCTTTGAAGAAATGGCTACTTTTTGAGCTGGGGCATGGAATAGACAAGGTAAATTAGGAGGATCTTACAGTGCCAGGATGTAAGGAAGTGCTCAGAGAACAGAAGGAAGGAGGCAAGTCAGACAGAGCCAACCTGAAAGATCATCTTATGGCTAAAGCTGGAGCAATGAGAATAAAATAAATAAGGATAGTATTGGATGATAAAGCAAAGCATAAAAGAAATGTCCCAAGTCCATGGTGATATAAATAAATGACTGAATATGTAAGCAAAGGTAGAGATAAGAATTTCAAATAGTTTATGTAGCTTCCCCCATCTCCAGGTAGTGGAGCTTAAACTGCGACCCACTTTTGACTGTGGGCTACATGTCATGACTTGTTTCCAATGTATAGAGTAGGAAAAGCAGGGAGGGTGGGTGATTTTACAATAGGGAATCTTGGTCAGGTGATTAAGATTAACATCTTCATGACTACATCACAGGAATAGCATGTAGCCTTGATAGGATGTGATGTGAATTCACCTCTGTGGTCTTTCTCATAAAAACCCAACACCCTAGTTGAACCATGAAAAAAAATTAGACACATCCATATTTAAGGACTCTACAAAATACTTCTCAAAAATCGCAAGGTCCTACAAATCAAGAGTGATGGAGTAACTGTCACACAGTGGAGATGACAAAGGAAGCGTGATGACTACATGTAATGTGAAATCCTTGAGAGGATTGTGGAACAGAAAATGGACATTAGGAGAAAACCAGTGAAATCTGAATAAGGTCTCAAGCTCAATAAACAATATTGTACCAAAGTTGTTTTCTTAGCTGTGATATATGTACCATAGTAAAACAAGATGTTAGCATTACAGGAAACTGGGTAAAGGGTACAATTATGCTCTCTGCATTATCTTCAAAATTTTCCCATAAATCAAAAAGCATTCTACAATTAAAATCTTACTTTAAAAATTATCTCTTTCTTTAGGTTTTGTCTGTATTATATTTTAAATGTATGCAACGAAAAATTCTACATCAGATAGATTTTGATATTTCTAATTGTTCTGCAGTGGTCAAGTTAACTTAGAAAGATTTCATTTGGATTTAAGCAACACAGTCATTCAATTAGATACCACATCAAGTCCTCTGTACTCAGGATCTTGCAAGGTATAAGCTCTTTGACCTCAATTATAATAGTAGGAAACTGTTTTGATCTGGCTCCTTAGTTTCTCGTAAAGGCTAAACCTGGTAGTAAAAATGAATAGATTGTAAATGAAGAAAAACAAGATCAATAAAGCAATATTGTCCTTATAGATTCTCATCTTAGCTTGGAAGAAAATAAACAAGGTGTGTTTTGAAGGGTTGCCCCATGAGAAGCAGAATCGTAATAGAAAGTTATTTATTCATTCAATTATCTATGCAATAAAAAATATTGTTTGCCTATTGTGAACTGGCTAATCCAGAAAAAGAAAGAAAAATAAAGCCCATGTTACCATCCTCAATGAAGTCATAAGCTGGGGCAGAGGTAGGCAAGGAGAGGGAGAATATATATCACTGATAAGCGCTAGAACTGCTAACTTCATCCAATGTCCACGCTTGGTGAAATGGGCAAGAGGCTACCTCAGTGCACGGACTCTCTCCACACTATCAGTGGATAAGAATTTAGAGATAATTCCAGATTTATGAAGAAAAAATATTCAGATTAAAAACTACCTTAAAAATCTTATCCCCTTTTTTATAAGTCATTACTTAATGGAAATTTCTCTGTTTCCTTCAAATATTGTTCCTGCTACAACAATCTGGACCTTTATTATTTAACCATTTTATGCCCATTTACAAGTAATTCACCATAGTGACCTAATGGTATAGGCTATCCTTAAAAGGAGATTTATGATTCCTAAAGATTTCTAAATGCAACCCCTAAATAAGCGAAGACTGTTTTTTCCAATACTGTACCATACAGATTTTTCATCGCCTTTGCCTTTGCAATACAGACATGGCATGTTACCTGGCCAAAATCTGCCCTGACCAGCAAGTCATGAGCAGCATTTGAGATTATGTTTTGCCTTAAATCATTTTTATTGAGGAACAAAATATACCCCCTTTAAGTGTACATTTCAATGTGTTTTGACAATGAATATATCTATGTAACCACTGCAATGACAAAGATATAAAACATTATGTCCCTGCATGCTCCTACTTCAGCCCCAGGCAACAGTTTTGTTAATCTGAGTATTCTGGGAAGCACATGCTGAGAAAGGATTAGCCATGAAAGAGGTTTAGGGAAATACTGTGAAAGATAAAGGGAAGAGAATCCTGAGAAGACCTAAAGAGTCTACAGAGTGTACGGTTCCAATGCCTGCAAAAGAAAGGAAGAAGGCAGGATGAGAGGGTTAAAAAAAAAAAAAGGCTTAGACTGCAATTCCAAGAAAGGTTTGGTCAGGCTGAAGGGGTGTCCTCAAGGCAGACTCCCACTGGAGGAGTCCTGCGTCTCTTAGGAATGGGCCTTAATCAGTACATCCTCTGTGCCTGGCTGCTGGCTGGGTGTAGTATTCCATTGCAGGATTACCAGTTAGTTTACCCATTCACCTGCTGCTGGACAGCAGCATTGTTTCCAGTTTGGAGGTATTACAAATAAAGCTGCTGTGAACATTTATCTGCAGTTCTTTGTGTAAACATGTGCTTTCATTTCTCTAGGTAAATACGTAAGAGTGGGATTGCTGGGGCATATGGTAAGTATTAATAGTTTAATGTTTTAAGAATCAGCCAAATTTGATTCTCAAGTTTCTAAGTCATTGTATATTTTACAAGATTTCCAGTTGCCTCCAGCTTCTCCAAAACACGGTGTTAGTCTTTTTAATTTTGTCCCTTTTAGTGAGTATATAATGGTATTTCATTGTGGTTTTAATTTGCCTTTTCTTGATGACCAGTGATGAGAGTCATCTGTTCATATGCTCATTGGTGACCCCTTTTAAAAGTTTCCAGGAGTCTCATCCCATCATAGCATCAGCTCAAAGGCCCATTACAGCATCAGCCCAAAATCATTTAAATCAGACCCAGCCATAAGTGAAGCTCTAGGGTATAACCTGTTTTAAGCACTGTTCCTGGGGCACAATTCCTCTCTTTTGTTAGAGATATGTTGAAAATATTTTCTCCCAGTGTCTTTCCTTTTCATTTGCTGGGACTTTTTGATAAGCACAGTCCCTTGGCAGCATGTTACTGGAAAAATAAAAGAAGTTTTTATTTACTATATCCTGTGAGTGTAACAGCTCACTCTGACACACTTAGATCAAATATATGTCTTCTTAAAACACCATTCTGTAAAAGACTCTGTTGCCTGCTTCCTCTCAGTAGCAGGAGATCTTAACAGGAAGAACACTGTGTAGGTTGATGCGGTCTAGATAGCTAAATAAATCATTTGTATTGAGGAACAAAATATATCCCCTTTAAATGTACATTTCAATATGTTTTAGCAATGAATATATCTATGAAACCACTGAAATGACAAAGATAGAAAACATTTTTCCATCGCCCAAAAATGTCCCTTCATGCTCCCACTTCAGCCCCAAGACCTGAAGATATGGAAATTCAAAATTATATCTAGTAATCACATACTAGGTACTATTTTGAATTGCCAACTACCTACTAGATAATTCCATCTTGATCTTTAACTTGAGACATAAGAGTTCACTGAAATTATTGATCCCACAAGGTGGAATGAGAACCTGATTATATTCCTAAACAGTTAAAACTACTATAATTTTTAATAATCACAAATAGCATAAAGCAGTTTCTCCTTACTAAACAGCTGGAAAAACCCGCTAGCCAGATGGATGGCTAAGATAATTGTTCCTCCTCTGATGTAGATGATTCCCTTTCCTTTTCTGTCCAGTTTCTGGTGACTCAACTCTGTATCCCAAGCTGCCCTCCACAGGCATGTTGTTTGAAGGTAACAGCATGCTTAGTTCTATTTGTAGAACATATTCAGTCTCTGGATTTGAAATCGTTTAAGTTTTGCTCAGTGATTTTGAACAGTCTTCCACGGTAATACTGATGAATTTTTTCTCCTGTCAAATAGCGTTTAGAAAATGTCTGATGCTCTGTTCTCATCACAGGGCGTGGCTTCTCATTCCCTCTGTGTGGTGCATCTTGTCTGTGTGCCTGTGCGTGAGGGGCCCCCTGTTCTCCTGGTGGGTTGAGATGCCTGAACCCTCTTAGCTGGTGAATGTCACTTCATTTGCTTACAAGACCAAAACAGTTTGCTTGTTGGAAAGATACATAACACCATTATGTTTCCTGTGCAATGTTTTAAGCTAACTCTTTAATATCTTCCTATCTGCAGAGATTTTATTGTTCAGACATTTTACATCCAATTATTCAACATTTTTAACCTCTTGATGTATCTGAAAGCATCTTACCTATCAAGGGAGTTGGAGAGGGGGAGACAGAAGAAAGATGGAAAGAAGAGTATGAAAAGAATAAGAAGAGAGAATGAAAATATGCACATTTTTATCAGGATACTACAGAGTACCTGACAGTGAAGTGATTTATCCATGTTCCCTATTGAGGAAAAGATAGTAAATCAATCTAAAAAAAAAATAACCTCGAAGAAGTTGTAAGCTATTGCTTTCACTAGAAATATGGATGTTCTTTTAATCTTATATTATCTAGCTATCACATTTTGTCAGTTTATATTTGGTTGCTAAAAACAGCGCCAACCACAGGGACTTAAAATATATATTTATCTCACATAATAGAAGTAAATAGTTGATGCCATTGATTCAGGAGTTCAAGTATATTGATGTTAAAAGTATCTGAGATTCTCTTACCCATTTTTCCAAGGTCCAAGATGGTTGCTGTGACTTCAGCTATTTCATTTTCATATCAGGAAAGCAGAGAAAGGAGAGGGGAAAAGAACATGTCTCCCAGCTAAGTCAGTCCTTAAAAGAGCTTTCTTGGAAGCCCAAGCCCACCCAACGGGTGGCCGCTATATCTCATTAGTTACCCAACTGCAAGGAGGCTTGGGAATGTCATTTTAAGCTGATCATATTACACTAACCAAAATTAGAAGGATTCTGTTACTCAATAAGAGTTGAAATTGACTGGGCCACTAGCGGTCTTTGCTGTTTCCTTGCCCTCATGCTCCAGGGCCTTAAAAGAACAACCTTACATTCCTGTTCTCTACTTAATCACTTTTCATTCACCCTTTAATACATCTGGCTTCTGCCTCTACCACTTCTCTATAACAAGCTATATATATATATATATTTATTTATTTATTTATTTATTTATTTATTTTTTAGAAAAAGAGAGAAAAGGAGAAAGAAACAAACAGCAAAAGAAAGAAAAGAATGAAAGAGAGAAAGAGGGAGAGAGAATGGGATTCTTGTTTTATTGCTCAGGCTAGAATACAGTCTAAAAATGGGTATTAAAAACCTTTTTTATGCCAATAATTGTGCTTAACAATGGAGACAGGAAGGAATAAGGGATGAAAATAACAAATAAGCAGCCAACCCATATTTTATTTAAACCTGTGAAATGCTATGCAATTGCTGGGGAGTGATTTACCTCCAATTATGTGGTCACTTTTAAAATAGGTATAATGTGATACTGAGAAAAATGTATGTTTTGTGGATTTGTGGGAGGAGAGTTCTGTAAATATTTGTTGAGTCTAGTTGTTCCAGGTCTGAGTTCAAGTCCTGGATATCCTTGTTAATTTTCTATCTCGTTGATCTATGTAATATTGACAGTGTAAT